>BOPN01001177.1:244525-247025 GCA_017312705.2 Penaeus japonicus | reverse complement strand
ATCAATAATCAGTTATCAATCACGCTCTGAAGCCTTGTGCGCAGCGGGGTCTGAACAGGGATCCAGGCTTCGTCTCATGAGTCAAAGGAAGGAGGCCAAGAGGCATGTTTGGCATGATTTGGTGCACACATACACGTGTGTGTGTGTGTGTGTACATACATACATATATATGTGTATGTATGTATGTATGTATTTATATGTATATATATATACATATATATACATACATATTCATAATTCGACTTGCAAGAACTTATAGACATAAAGAAATAAATCAGGTGATATCCATTTATGCATCGGTGTTTATCCATAGTTCATTGCATTTTGATATGCAATTTGTGATTTATTTCATTGTGAGGATTTACATTTTAGAATCCTGATTTACATATGACTCTCGCCACTAAGAAAGTAATACATTTAAACTTTTTTTTCCATTTCCCTTTGGTAGATAAGCGGTACACGCGATATTGCCGCAGCATATTCATTACCAGCATGCGATGTTCTTCAGCTTTTTCATCCTCCATCGTCTATCACTGAATATCCTGCAAGATATTTCATAGTGCAACATAACTATAATCGGATCCAATTCCCTGTGCTGGTGCATGAGGCATGATGTAAAATTATCTATTGTCTATCTCGTTTATCTTTCGTCACTTTTAGCTGCATTAAATTACATCTAATGCCATATCATTATCTGATCGAATAGTCACATTAGCTCGTAAATTTCACTGGTCAGCTGACTATTAACTCAGAGTATGAAATCAAGCTGCAGCGTGGCGTAGTATGTAGTCTGGATCAATTTGGGAGGGATGAGTGTTGCATTCTCCGCCCTCCCCTCCACCCCCACCCCCACCCCTACTACTACTCCTACTCCTACCCCCCACCCCGTGCCTCTCCCAGCCAGTCCAGCAAGCACAGGGCACGCCATGCTTCTTCCTGGTAGACTTATCAGGCAAGCTTGCATCACTCGCCAGGTTCTGCCCCTCGCTCTCCTCCCTATCCTTCCTTCCTTCCTTCACTCATTCCATCCTCGCGCTTTCTTCTTCTTCTTCAGACCAGATCCCGAATCAGCCCCAGACCTCATCCTCGTGCAGGAAATGTGTTAGGTAATTCCCGACAGCAGCGTCTCTCCCTCCACCCCCTACCCCTCTCCTACGTCCCCCCTCCCCTCCCCGGGCTGTATAAAGCGTTACCCCCGCCCTTCCTATCCTCACTCTCACCCCCCTTGCCCCCTCCCCCCTCACACACAAGTGCCGAGGTTGAGTCACAAGTCTCCCGTGACCCACACAGTTTTATCTCGGGGTCAAAGGTCGTCCTCCCATCTGTTGACTTTTCGGGTTTATCATCACTTTCACGTCAGGTCAAGTCAGTTCGCGCCACGCCTATATTCTAGCTAACTGAGAATACGCTTCCCTACGATTCAGCCGCTGCAATTTAGTCCTAGGTGCTGGAATCATACGGCTTGCATTCCGCGATATTGCAAGTCCCACCACCAGCGCGAGGCGGAGTCGCGTCCTAGGGGGCAGTTTGGTGGGTTCTGACGCCCACTTCAGCTAGGGTTGTGACGCGTCGCGAATGTCCCCCAGGGAGGTCATGAGCGCTGGCAACCACATGGTATTGTGTGTGGCAAAGGAGCTCAGGATTCGCGATGTAGGACCTGCCCCGACGATGGTTGATGTTGCTGATCTAACAGCGCCTCTCACTTCGATGTATAACCGATCCGTCGGCATAGATTTATTGAATTTGCAACAGCAAGATGTAGACTTGATAGCATATCATATAAATTCGCTGACAGTTGGCGAAAAGTTTGATGCCCTGTTAAAGCATGATTTGGTTGACCTGATGGTGAGCATAATAAAGTTGCCAGTTTATTAACAGATAAAGCTGACTTAACCTAATCCGAACTGACATTAGGGTGTTGATTTGAAAGTATATGGTTGACCTGATTGCAGCTCCTGACCTGACAGCATCTGACATATCGATGCTGATAACGAGTAAAGTCTTTGTTACTGATTTCATACATGATGCCATGGGGGTTTAGACCATTAATATCTTGCGTTTAGATATTAAATTAAATGGCAGGGGTTTTTGTGATACACTAGTCACATATGAACCTAGTCTGTCGACGGCGTAGACGTGATATTTCCACCATAGAGGTGACAATTTAGCTGAAACTGTTGTCATAAAAGAACTAACCTGATACCCTGTGATACAAACCCCTTATCTGATAACGCCTGACCCAGTGCTCCTGACTTGACAACCGACACAAAACGCTGATCTGGTAACAGTTGAGTTTGATAAGAGGCAAGTACACAGAGTGCATGTATATGAATGTGTATGTGCGCGTACCAAGAACCTGCACATGTAAATCGACAGAGCTTGGGCGGACCGCATGCCCCGAGAGGTGAGAGGAGGGAGGGTGGGTGCATCACCCCCCTCCTCCCGCCTCTAGCCAAGTATACGAGTTTTTCGCTAATGCTTTACCGTAAACTCGCCCCCT
>BOPN01001177.1:227025-229525 GCA_017312705.2 Penaeus japonicus | reverse complement strand
TCCATAGAAGCATTTTCTTTGATACATTTCAGTCTTGATGCAAAATTTCAGCGTGAGGAGGCTATGGAAGTGAATAAGTTCGGTGCTAATTAATTATTCATGTGCACACGCAAGTCGAGACCTACGACTCCTCATGCCCGCATTACGCCTTCCATGCCACAACGACGTATATGGCATGACGCGAGCCCCCGACAAAAGACTTTCCTCTCGTCGGCCACAGGGGAGCGGAATGCGCGAAATATCACCCGAAGACCAGAAAATAAGCGAAAGGGAGTAATGTGGAAGCGATTGAAGGGAGACTAAAAATATTAGCGAGCGCCGTGGAGGGTCGGGTCCGCGAGAGAACCATCGGCTCAGTCGTCGGCGCTGGAGGAGACAAGCTGCGAAGAACACGGCCGAAAGGAGCACGAAGCTTGCGTAAGTTTCGTCTGTTTTCTGAGTTCCTCCGTGGAGAGGTGGGCTGATTTTACCCCAGGCGTCAATGCGAATGTGCACGGAACCGTACGGTATAAGAAAAAGGAGGGAAAGAGCGCCTGGCATGAGTGAAAAGAACGTTTGAATTCGGTGCGGGGAATGTTTTGGGTTCTCCGCCATCTTGGGCGTTTGAAGGAGCGGCGGCGCGTCTTGCATGTCAAAAGGGCGGCGCCGACCCCCGCCACGAGTGCCACACGCCGCCCCTCCTCCACGGTGCCCTTCGCTCCCCGGGGGAACGAGTTTCGAACCCTGGGCTCGTGTCGCCTTGACTTGCGGCCGCGTAGGGCTTTGGGAAGGCGTAGGGAATCAGGGCGATCGTATTTTTGTTTCGCGAATTCCGGGCTTTGATTAGGTGGCCCATAGGAGATCATGATAGCCTCGTGTGTGTGTGTCTGTGTCATTATGTGTGTTTGCGTGTGTGATTGAAGGCGTTGGAAGGGTGGGTGGGTGGGTGGCTGGCCAGCAGCGTGCGGGCGTGCGGGCGGGCGGTCGGGCGGGCGGGCGGGCGAGCGTCCTGAGCGAACTGTCATCGAAGCAGGACGGGCGGCGAGCGTTATTCCGGACGTGGGAGTTGCCGAGGCTGGAACTTGGTTGGGGCTTGAGAGAGAGAGAGAGAGAGAGGTGAAGCCAGGAGGGTTAGTGTAGTGGTGGCTTCGGGGGCCGAGGCGAGCGGGTGCCAGGGACGCTGCTGGGTTGGCATTTGTGTCGTGTGTGTGATAGGTGTATGTGCTCCCCCTCTTGATACCGTACTTGGGAAGGCTCTTAGCCGAGATGCTATGCTGCGTGTTGTTCTTTTGAAGTTGTTGCTTGGCGACCGAAGTGTTAATTACGAGTCGGTTGTGCGCTTTTAAGGGATTTAAGGGGGTGTTGCACGTTATTGCAGAAGACCTTTATGAGGATTTACGTGGGGACTTAGTGTGTGTGTTGTTGCGATTTTGATGGTCTATTTTACAAGTTGTTGTGAAGTGAAGTGATGATAGTAACCTGTGCATTGATGTTTTACTTTGGGTTTATCTGCTTTCGCATGTGCAAGGTTGATAGCAACACCAAAAGGAAAAAAAAGACATTGTTGCAATTTCAAGAACTTTATTTTGGTTACCTTTGTTTCTAGAACTGGACAAGATATAAGCTGGTGATTTTCGGATATTTATCCTCAGTCCCAGGAACTTTGTGACTGACTTCCCAGTGCAGTGATACTGTTTTTTTTAATTAATTTATTTTTATAAATTTTCAACTTGGTGTTGCCTTGGGAAGACAGAAAGTGGCTTCAGTTTGTGTGCCTCACATCAAGCAAGAAGTATGACATTGTGGAAATCTGATGATTTGTTTGGAAGATGTAACTAAGGACATAAACAAAGAAATATATACTGCAGCCAAATCAATTTAAGAGAGAAAACATGGATTTACAAGCACAGAGTATGGGTCATGTAAAGGGGATGTGTGCGCAAAGTATACAGTAATTATATCTTAGATAACATTTTGAAATTCATTTTAAAGAGTGTGTTTGATGGCATATGTTGTCAGTGTTTCACGACATTATCATTCCTTGGCATTTTATGATTGAGAACCCAACATAGAAGGCAGTTATAGGAAATTTATGTGTGGTTTAACAGAGCCGGATGAATATTTTTTTTACGTTTAAATCAAAACGACTCGCCATAACATTTGTTTACTGCAGATACAGAGTATAGTTGTTTTTGTTAATGCCTGGACACTATGATTCTTGAAGTTACACTTAGTTTTTTATATTTTCTCTGTTTACGTCTAACAGGACATATCTGGAATGGAATTACTCTTCTGTTTAAAGTGGGATACTTGGCGTCATTTTTTATTTTTGGGGGGTGGGGTGGGGCATTTTTGAACTTCAGATGAAGGATTGCCAGCTAAATAATTTTTTTTTTTTTTTAATGAATCATACCAGAACTTAAGAGGAACTTAAGTTACAAGATTTAAGAAAGTCTATCCGTTTTTTTTAAACTTAAATTTGGGACTGTTTCATTCATGGTACTGGATTCTCACATGTATA
>BOPN01001177.1:217025-224525 GCA_017312705.2 Penaeus japonicus | reverse complement strand
CTTATTAGAAACAACTAATGCACTGAAAGAACACATTTTCTCCTCCCCTTTTAATCCAGACCTAATTGGAAGGATAAATTAATACTAAACCATCTAATATTGCTTGTTTCAAAAGCTGATTTTGATAACTGGTTCATTTTCATCTTTTACTTAGAATGATTGCTACTCAGGGAAATTCTACCCATTGGTTTTTCACTTGGTGTATATTAAGGATTTTTTTTTTCTTTTCTTTTCTCTTTCCCCATTTTATTCATACATAAATGCTTTAGAAGGGTTTTATTCTATATTAAAATGATGTTCATTAGATGTAAAAGTAATTGTCCAGTGTAGAACCACTAAGTGAGTATCTATTAAGAATACATAGGATAACATAAAAATTAGTTCAGAAAGTGATGGTAAGGCCACGATCTAAGTTTGCAAATCAATGGTAAAGTCCAGTAATGCTGTTGCTTTCGCTCTTTACTGATGCTTTCTCATGTACGACAGTTACTGATATTATTCATAGATGTATTATATCAGTTATAATGTGTAGATTTATCCCAATTTGGAACTTGTTTGGAAAGATCTAATCGTTGCTTGAATTTTAAAAATTTAATTATGTTCAAATGGAAATATGTCATAAAAGTCGTAGAAGACGTGGTAACTCGTATTTTGATCTGTGACCTGTGCTGGACTTTTTTTTTCTTTTTTCTTGTTTATTTATTTATATTTTATTGATTTATTTAAGAGATTTGGAAGAGTTTAATTTTTGAATGTTATGGTATTTGGGTAAATGGTGCAAATACTCTGGTATGTCCGTCAGTGCCACCCCATGCGTGTTGGTGCACCAGAAAAGGCTAGCAAATGACTGCACCACATATATCCTGGCAACATAGTGCCTGTAGACTTTCCTAGTGATTTATCATCAAATATGAAAGCAATTAGGTCTCTGTTTAGCCAGAATATACAAATTGGAGCATGGCATTATGCCACACCAGGTTGCTGCACATTTCTAATGGATTTGGGTTGAATATAGCCAGTATGATGTGGAAAGTCCTATTTAGAATGTTTTTGTTAGTAACACTTACAGAGGACTTTCTTACGTACTTGGTAAAGCTCACTATGTCGATTATATGTTTTTTCAACTTTTATGGGGTATTATTACGTTTTGATCTGACGAAGAACGTTTCTTTCCCGTTTCAGGGCTTGGTGGTCCAGGTGCACGGGAGCCGTGGGACAGAAGGATTATGGCTGAACAGCAGTTCTGCCTACGGTGGAACAACTTCCAGGCCAACATTGTATCATCATTCGAAGCTCTATTAGACCGGGAAGAGTTCGTGGACGTAACGCTCACTGCTGAGGGGAAATCGTTAAAGGCACACAGGGTATTACTATCAGCATGCAGCCCATATTTCAGAGACTTGTTCAGGGTAAGTATCTTATTAAATAAGCTGACTTGAAATTATAGTAAACATGATTTTAAATGAAAGCACACGTGCACATACACATATATGTATATGTACGCACGTACACACATGCACATACACACACAGTCACTCACACACGCATACACGGGTACACATGCATACACACATACACGCACGCACACTCAGGCACTCACACACACTCAGGCACTCACACACACTCAGGCACACAAACACACACACACTCAGGCACACAAACACACACACACTCAGGCACACAAACACACACACTCATGCACACAAACACACACACTCATGCACACAAACACACACACTCTGGCACACAAACACACACACTCTGGCACACAAACACACACACACTCATGCACACAAACACACACACACTCAGGCACACAAACACACACACACTCAGGCACACAAACACACACACTCAGGCACACAAACACACACTCTGGCACACAAACACACACTCTGGCACACAAACACACACACTCTGGCACACAAACACACACACACACAGGCACACAAACACACACACACTCTGGCACACAAACACACACACTCTGGCACACAAACACACACACTCTGGCACACAAACACACACACTCAGGCACACAAACACACACACACTCAGGCACACAAACACACACACACTCAGGCACACAAACACACACACTCAGGCACACAAACACACACACACTCAGGCACACAAACACACACACACTCAGGCACACAAACACACACACACTCAGGCACACAAACACACACACACTCAGGCACACAAACACACACACACTCAGGCACACAAACACACACACACTCAGGCACACAAACACACACACACTCAGGCACACAAACACACACACTCAGGCACACACACACACACACACACACACACACACACACACACACACACACACACACACACACACACACACACACTCAGGCACACAAACACACACACTCTGGCACACAAACACACACACTCTGGCACACAAACACACACTCTGGCACACATACACACAGTCTGGCACACAAACACACACACACACTCAGGCACTCACACACACACACACACTCAGGCACTCACACACACACACACACTCAGGCACACACACACACACACACACACACACACACACACACACACACACACACACTCAGGCACTCACACACACACACACACACACACACACACACACACACACACACACACACACACACACACACACACACACACACACATACACATACACATACACATACACATACACAGGCACTCACAGGCACTCACACACACACACACAGGCACTCACACACACACACACACACACACACACACACACACACACACACACACACACACACACACACACACACACACACACACTCAGGCACTTACACACACACACACACACACACTCAGGCACTTACACACACACACACACACACACACACACACACACACACACACACACACACACACACACACACACACACACACACACACACACACTCAGGCACTTACACACACACACACACACTCGGGCACTTACACACACACAGACACACACTCATGCACACATTCATGCGCTCAGGCACTCACACACACTCAGGCACTCACACACACTCAGGCACTCACACACACTCAGGCACTCACAGAAAGACAGACACACACAAATACACACACACACACAAATACACACACACACACAAATACACACACACACAAATACACACACACACACACACACACACACACACACACACACACACACACACACACACACACACACACACACACACACACACACACACACACACACACACACACACACACACTCAGGCACTCACACACACACACACACACACACAGGCACTCACACACACACACACACACACACACACACACACACACACACACTCAGGCACTCACACACACACACACACTCAGGCACTCACACACACACACTCAGGCACTCACACACACACACACACTCAGGCACTCACACACACACACACACTCAGGCACTCACACACACACACACACTCAGGCACTCACACACACTCAGGCACTCACACACACTCAGGCACTCACACACACACTCATGCACTCAGGCACTCACACACACACTCATGCACTCAGGCACTCACACAGGTACTCACTCACTCACTCACTCACAGAAAGACAGACACACACAAATACACACGCACACACACTCTATAAGACACTTACATTATAGTTTCCCATAGTTACCGACACTACCTTTGTATTACGACAAAGCTAAGAGTTAGTTACTTTTTCATATATCTAGTGAATTTGAGTTATTAAATGTTTTTCTTAGATAGATTGAATAGGAAAAATATTTATTTATACATTATATTTTCTTATATTAGCTTAATTTTTTTTTCAATTTCCAGGATCTCCCTGCTCACCAGCATCCAGTCATAGTTTTGCGTGATACAAGTTTTTTAGAATTAAAATCCCTACTGAGCTTCATATACCATGGAGAAGTTAATGTTTCTCAAGAAAGACTGGGCCTCCTTCTCAAGACTGCTGAGGCTCTCAGAATCAAAGGACTTGCTCAAGACAAGAGAACTAGTGATAGTGAACATGTAAGTACTGGGTGTCAAGACTGTTGGTCTCTTGTTGTATGGTGACACCTACCTATATGGTGTCATTGTGTTGAACCAAAGATATGCTGAATTGCTCATGAATGTCTTGAGTATGGTGACCACTTTTGACTCTTGATGTGTCAGTGAGAGTTATTTCTGGGACTCGGTTTGTTATGGCTAGTAGTTCTCGTCAAGATAAATCACGAACAGTGTATACATGATTTACAGAAAATACAACTGTTAAAATTGATAATTAACCCATTCACGCCGGGGCGATTCCAGCTCTGAACGCATAAGCCTAATGCCTCGAGATTCTCGGGCGCACTAGCCACGAGCCTGAGCTTCCCGCTCGCTCACCTCAAGCACCGGTCTTGACCAAATATCTCGTCGCCGGTGTCTGACGCAAAAACCATAAAACGTGTCAGCATGTCATCTGGCGTGAATGGGTTAAAGATTAGATAGATTAGATAAATTGGAAAAGTATAAAAGGACATAGAATTATAGAAGCTTGGCAAGCCAGGGTATTTCAAAAGGCTTAAGCTATTTGTCCACTGAGGCAGCGGCCAGCTGCCATATGACTGGTTACCCAGCAAGAAAGCCAGAGAAAAACCATGATGTGGCGTACACATCACTAGCAGGAAGACCAGCCAAGCCAGGATGTGAATGTCACATCGTTGCCACGTTAAGGGGTTAACAATGCAAAATGTCCATTTTCTGAAAATTTTTGCAATGTGATTGTCAAGTTACTAAACTAATTTTTAGGAATGTTTTTCAAATTTTAATTATTTGAGCCCAGATAAGTAGTGGTTACCATCCTTAAGTTATTAGAGTACCAGCTTTGAGGGGTTGTTGTTCCAGACCAGTGGTTCTCATACTGGCTTGCCATGAGCAGTACATATTGGTGCCACGTGATTCAAAGGTGAAATCAACAATATAGTTTTATGTCAAACTGAAATCAAATTTCCTGTCACATGAACCCTGTGATAAGTATCTTACTGAAATAGTTGCATAAATTCAGATTGTTTTGCTTGCCTTATTTAAGTTCCTGTGATCATCATGCCTCAATTTATGGTAGTTCGCATTGAAATTTTAAATTACTCATTCATCTGGTGAGCATAATGTTCTAATAACTTATATTAATTTAACTTATATTAACCCATTCCCGCCGGGCCGTTTCGTCCTTTTTGGCGTCAATGCCGGGGCTCTCGAACGCATAGGCCTAAATCAGTTATATCATTGACGGCGTATGACGGCACCCACGCTATCATATTACATAATCGCCGTCTGTGGCCGGCGGCATTGGGTTAATTAATTTATGGAACAGGCCAAGATGCACTCTGCTCAAAAGCAAAATTCATGCAGGGTAGGGTGGTGTTGGTCAAAGAAAAGGGTGCAACAGAAAGGCTTGCATGTGTTTAGGGTGCCATAACTGTCTGTTTGGGAACTTCTGGTCTCATTTGGGGTTATTGGGTCAACATCCTCGAGAGTTATTTTGAATGCAAGCATTCTGGTTTTGAGAATTTATAGTCAAAATATTGTTTTAGGAAATGGGATTTAAGTGGATGTATGTATGTATTTATATTTATAGTTATATAAGTATTCATATGTATACATATATACATATATGCATAGTTATTAGTTAATTTTAGCAAACTCTTTTTATCTATCAGAATTTGAACCATCTATTTTTTTTTTTTTTTTTTTGTCAAATCGATTTAATTACTTTGGTAGTTCAATTAAATAAAATAAAATTTAATGCATATCCAGTCATTAGATCAGAAAATGTGTAAATAGAACAACAAAATAAGTCAATGATTAAACAAAGACTATGCCCTCCCTTACCCCTCTTTATATCTCCCTTTAGTGTTTTAGTGCATATTCAAAGGAAACTTATTAAAAAAAAATTACCCATTCGCACTGGATGAGGAGCTATCATGTCATGGGAATGTTTTACTCCACCCTGATGAGTCCTCTCAAGTCATGATCTATCTCTAAACTCACATTTTACAAAGTTCAGTATGTATATACTCATTTATATAGACACATTGTTATTGGCTTGTCCAAAAAAAAAAGAAAAAAAATAGGGGCCTCTTAGCATCTGGTCGAATCGGGCTCTGAGAGGTTCAGTGTGGTATTGCGGGTGGAGAGATCTTGCACATTGAGGCTGTGACTGCTTGTTATCTTCATGGCATGAGCAGCTTTAGGCAAAAAAATTACCCTGTCTTGAATGGGTTAGAGCAAGGTTTTAGTAACAAGTATTAATGAAAAGGGCTGTTCAAGTACTGTCTCTCTTTTTATATTAGAATATGTTTTTGTTTTCTTCCATCTAACAGTTTGGGAGCCTTAGCAGTAGTCCAGAGAAGGAGCCAGAAGAGGGCCTTGATAGAGGTGAACGTCGTGGAGGGGGTCCTGGCTCCCCTGCACTCAGTTTGGCGTTCTCTGGGATAGGCGGGTCCGCACTGGCCCCCATCAACCCTCTCGTTCCCCTGGAGCCACCAAGCCACAAGCCACCACATCTGTTACACTCACCACCAGCTAAGCGACGTAAACCCCTCCATTCACCTATTGGAGGACCCCCCATTATCACCCCACCCCCACAACGAGAGAATAATGTTCCACAAGTACCACCCGTTACCTCCACTGCCTCACATGATGAAGATAACTCTGCAGGTAAAGTAATCAACTTGACGATGGGTGCAACAAACTCTGGAGGAGGAGGTGGTGGTGGATCACCATCTCCCCGACTAGTACCCAAGACGGAATTGAGCCTATCTGAGGAAGATGGACCAGGCAGAGGTAGTAGTGGTGGAGGTGGAGGTGGTGGTGGGGGGGAAGGCAGTAGTGATCATGAGGCAGAAGAGCCCCATGAAGAAGACTCTGCTGACCATGATATGTCAAATACTTCAGCTCAAGACCTGCACAGCTTACCCCAACACCTCTCAGCAGCAGTACAAAACTTTGTGCCATATGCAGCAGCAGCAGCAGCAGCAGGATCCTCACAGCTGGACACCTTCCCGGGGCCATCAGGTGAGTATCTGCTTCAAAGTTTCCAACATTGATGCTTCGTTATAAATATCTAATTTTTTACACACAACTCTTACACGTGTACTTATCCACATGCCCACATTGTTACCCACACAGATTCCCACCCAAACACACACGTTCCCACCCAAACATACACGTTCCCACCCAAACATACACATTCCCACTCAAAGACACACACGTTCCCACCCAAACACACACGTTCCCACCCAAACACACACGTTCCCACCCAAACACACACACGTTCCCACCCAAACACACACGTTCCCACCCAAACACGCACGTTCCCACCCAAACACACTTTCTCTTTCAAACTTTCTCTGTCACACACACACACACACACACACACACACACACACACACACACACACACACACACACACACACACACACACACACACACACACACACACACACA
>BOPN01001177.1:186328-216925 GCA_017312705.2 Penaeus japonicus | reverse complement strand
ATACACATGCACTTCACACACATACACACACATGCACTTCACACACATACACACACATGCACTTCACACACATACACACACATGCACTTCACACACATACACACACATGCACTTCACACACATACACACACATGCACTTCACACACACACACACATGCACTTCACACACATACACTTTACCCTTTCCTTGCAGTTGTTGTCATTGTTTTATCCAAGGGGCTTTGTTAAGGCAGGCAAAAGTCAAGTGATTCATCGCTTAATTATAACAATCGGCTTAACGAAACGACAAGAGACAAGGGCAGCCGGGTTGGACTGTCTGACTCACTCATAGATTGATTGCTTAATTAAAACACAAAGGAAAACATGATACAGATCTATGTCTTTTATGAATTGTTATCCATGATAGCCATTGCTGCTTGTTTATTATGAGTGCTTGCGCCACGAGTGTTTATATTTTGTTTTTGTTTTTGTTTTTCTTTTATTTCACAATTTTTAACATAATTTTAATTATTACTAATGTTATGATTATTATCATTATTGTTATTGTTATTATTATTATTTTATATATTGTTATTATCCTTATCATTAATAATAATAATATTATTATAATGATATAATAAAAATATTATTATTATTATCATTATTATTATATTATATCATATAATATTATCATTATTATTATTATTCTATTCTATCTACTATTGTTATTAACACTATCATTATTATTAATATTATCATTTTTGTTATTACATTTTCATTATCATTATTCTTACTGTTGTTGTTATTATCATATCTGTTTTTTCTGTTGCTGTTATACTATTCATAATCATTGACACTCTCGTGCCTTCCAGTAGCTAATGATTTCATATCATGACATGATCAACAGTAGAATAGGCCCGAGAGTATGATATAAAAACGACGAAACCCAATTAAAGGTTTGTCAAACTAGGATCTTACTAGGATCTTACGAGTTCCATATGAATTACCTATCTACTCACACTAGACTAATGATAGCGATGTTCTGCAGATAGTCCCTGTAGGCCTACCTGAGGGAGACAGAGGTTCTGGGAAGTATGTTATACATCTTCATCAATGAGGCACTACATTATTCCATCTTAGACACACACACACACAAGCACAGACACAAGTACACATACACACACACACACAAGCACATACGCACACACACGCATACGTACCAACGCCCACACACAGCGCCTCGTTGTGGGAAATTACGAAAAATAAAACGCCAAAAGCACTATAAAGCCAGACTGATTTGGTAGAACATTTTCCTTACATTGTATACATTAAACCGAAACTCCCATACATCACACGGCCCTCTCTTCCTCCCTATAGAATTCCCTTCATTCTTGATAATTTGATTAAATTCCCCGACCGGATTATGAGCTTGGATGAAGCGATTAAGGAACTCTCTGTTTAGCGAGACAGTCCGTTAATCTATCTGTGGTTAACGGGAGTAAGGAGGAAGATTCTCGAGAGTTTTGCATTGATTGACTGTATATGAACTGTTAATGAACTCTCTTCAATGCGCATAGATGTTTAGCCTGCTGTCTATCTCGCTCACTCGCCCTCTCTCTCTCTCTCTCTCACACACACACATATATATGCACTTCATACACACATGCACTTCACACACACGCACACATGCACTTCACACACATTCACTTCACACACACATGCACATGCACTTCACACACACACATATGCACTTCACACACACACATATATGCACTTCACACACACACATATATGCACTTCGCACACACACATGCACTTCACACACACGCACACATGCACTTGACACACACGCACACATGCACTTGACACACACGCACATGCACTTGACACACACGCACACATGCACTTGACACACACGCACATGCACTTCACACACATGCACACATGCACTTCACACACACGCACATATGCACTTGATACACACGCACACATGCACTTGACACACACGCACACATGCACTTGACACACACGCACACATGCACTTGACACACACGCACACATGCACTTGACACACACGCACATGCACTTGACACACACGCACACATGCACTTGACACACACACACACATGCACTTGACACACACGCACACATGCACTTCACACACACACATGCACTTCACACACACACATGCACTTCACACACACACATGCACTTCACACACACACACATGCACTTCACACACACACATGCATTTCACACACACATACAAACACACAAACATGCACTCACACACATAAATGCTCTCACATACATATGCACTCACACACATAAGCTCTCACACATGTATATACACATATACACACATGTATACATACATGTATACACGTATACACACATGTATACATACATGTATACACGTATACACACATTATACACATGTATACACACATGTATACACATTTATACATGCACTCAATGCACACACACACTGATGAACACACCTACAAACAGCACCCATGCATGCACGCATACACACTCATACCCACGCACACCAACACCCACACACATACACACACATGCTCACACATACACACACACGCTCACACATACACACACGCCCACACACATACACACGCCCACACATACACACACGCCCACACACATACACACGCCCACACACATACACACGCCCACACACATACACACACGCCCACACACACATACATACACACCCACACACACATACATACACACCCCCACACACATACATACACACCCACACACATGCACACATGCCCACACACATACACACACGCCCACACACATACACACCCACACACATACACACCCACACACACACACACACACACACACACACACACACACACACACACACACACACACACACACACACACACACACCCACACACACACACACCCACACACACACACACCCACACACATACACACCCACACACATACACACCCACACACATACACACCCACACACATACACACCCACACACATACACACCCACACACATACACACCCACACACATACACACCCACACACATACACACCCACATACATACACACATACACACATACACACACATACACACATACACACATACACACACATACACACATGCCCACACCCAGCCCACACCCACCCACACACATACATGCCCACACTCACACACACGCCCACGCACATACACACACTGAAGCATGCATACACTCAAGCATACTCACACATGCACACTCATGCTCACACATTCACACACATGCTCACACATTCACACACATGCTTACACACATGCTCACTTATTCACACATGCACACACATTCACACATGCACACATTTATTCACGCATACAATCACACATGCACACATACATCCACACATTCACTCATACATTCACACATTCACACACACATGCACACACTCACACATGCACACACTCACACCCCCACACACACACTCACACATGCACACACTCACACCCCCACACACTCACACCCACACACGCACACACCCACACGCACACACACCCACACCCACACCCACACCCACAAGCGCACACACCCACACACTTGCACATGCACACGCACACACTCGCATGCACACACTCGCATGCACACACTCACATGCACACACTCTCACATGCACACACTCACACTTGCACACACACTCACATGCACACATGTTCATAGTCACAGACATACATTCATACATACACATACACATTCGCACACATTCACATATGCTCATGAATACATGCATATATACACACATACATACGACACAGATACAGACATACAAATATTTACAGACACATGGACACATACAAATCCATAATGCATGTAGACACATGCATTCACATACACATTCTCATGCATACACCTTCGCACATATTCACATATGCTCATAAGTAAGTGCATACATACAGAAATACAAATATTTACAGGCAGAGAAATTCGGAATACAAGAAGACACGTACAGTAACGTAACACAGAAACAAATATAAGCCCACGCACATACACTCACGCACGCAAACACACCCCCACACAAATATGTAGATACACATGTTTTAGTGTTGGTATTATTGCTGTTGTTACCGATAGCACAGATACATCAGTTTTTCTTTTGAAAAGTGCACTTGTTTTGGTGTATTTATTAATGGCTTGCATAATTCTACTGCATTTGATCTTCACCTGTTGTGCCAAGAAAATACTGAAACAAAAGTACTAATTTTATTTAAATATTTAGTTCAAGTAATACTGCCTTCTCTACTGGCCTGCGCTGATGTAAACAAACCTCCCCTCATATTAAGCTAGGTGGATGGAGGAATTACCTTAATTGCGACATAGTTCAAGAAAAGACAACAATGACTAAATAGTTCATATGAAACTGAGTAGAATGTATTCTGTTTATTAGTAATGTGTGAAAAAGGGTAAGGGGAAACTAATAATGAAAGTGTATGATGTCACAAACATTTGTGGAATTGATTTGGTGTTAAAGAAAACATGAGGACACTGAAAACACTTACCAAATGGCCTATACCGTCAAGTATAAACAATGTGTACCATGTAGTGCATAGATTTGCTATACGATAGGCATTTTCTGTTTGTATACACTTACTTATGAACAGGTTGTTCAGAAAGTTATAAATAACACATTGAACCAGGGAGTTTGCACCTTTTAGTATCAACTGCCTTAACCCATTGACACTGGAAGTGCATGTATTCATGTCCTGTCCACTCTAGCTCCACAAGGGCTTACCTGATGACCATAGCTTTTTGACCTAGTCCTTGAATTGTTTGGTGAAAGTTTTTATATTCAGTATTTTCATTATCATTGCTGTTATTTATTTTTTTATGAATTTGATAACATTAGTAATAGTAAAAAGAATTGACTGTTTTCTGAAAATTCAAGGAACGAAGTAATAGGCAACATCATGTAAGCCGAATATCTCACTCCTTGATGACTAAATGTTTGGTTTTATAGGGATAAAAAAGTCAAAACCATAGTGGATAGTGCATGTATGCATACATTCCCTGCATCAATGGGTTAAGGCCTTCTAATAGTCAAGTGGTCTTTTTTTTTTAAGGAAAAATTAATTGGCATCTTGAGAAGACATTGGAAATGTTGTATTATATCCAGTTTCTGGGAAAAACAAAGGGCAGATATTTCAAACAGCTGTTATTGAACTCAACCTAGAAATAGAGAAAATGAGTAAAAATAGCATTATTTTACTAAAGATTATAATGGTTATATATTTATCCATGAGATAAGGAAGCAGCTTAGGATTCTTCAAAGAGATTACTCATTATGTAAGTGGAATATAGTTTTACAAAGATAATTGGATAATTTAAATCACATGTTGAAAAAAAAAAAAAAAAAAAATGAAGGGAAGAGCAAAGTAAGGAAATTATTCTGAAGGCTCTTTTGCCATTATCGCTTTTTCAGGGGCATCCCCTGAAGGAGCATTTTACAGAAAAGGACGTACTTATTTTTTTTTATGGTTTTTCTTTTGTATTGTTTATAATTTGAAGGGGAGTAAACTCCTAACTATGATATTTTTTACTCAGCAAAAGAATACTCAGACATAGGTTAGTGAAAAGTTAATGAATAATAATACGATCTTAGTTCAGAAGATTAATTTGAATTAGGTTCATTCAGATTGAAAGGAAATATCTGACAAAAACATATTTGGTAAGAGCCGTGATTTAGAGTATATTTTAGGAGTAATGCAAAGCAGAAGATGGTGTCTTAAAATTTTCTTGGAAGAAAAGTGTAGCTAATAGGAAACATAAATGTCTTTTTACTCTCTTTTCATTAACCCTTTCCTGACGGGGCACTCGCTACGCGAAGACCCCTTTGTCGGGCGATTGCAATTTTGCATTGTAATCGTCACACTGGTATGATGCGCCGGCATCGGGAGTTTGGCTGTGTCACGCGAGTGTGACGCACCGTCGTCATTGGGCTAAGAAATAACTACATAGATTTAGAAGTAGGTAATGAGCTAGATTTGGGCTGGGGACAGTAGGGGTATAAAGTATGAAAAACAAATGGGACAGCTAATTTGTGGTCAAGATTTGTAACTGGGCTATTAGCTTGACTTGTCAGAGTCCTTACCAAATTTAGAATGTGATTGCAGTTTATAGTTGTCTGCATAACTGCTGTAATATTCACCTTGAATGGCACCTCATGCAAGGTCTCTACTGAGCATACAATATTGATCTCCATCTTTTGTGGGTTTAGGTGTGAAAAGGTAATATCAGGAAAGAAATGTTTTTTGTGTGCCATTGTGAAGAGTAATCATACAGAAAGACCATTAAATTAGGTTTCCAAATCCAGTGAAATAAAATATACTTGACATAGATTTTACCTTCGTAGGTTAGAGATGCAGAGTGAAACAAACTTGTTTTCTTCTATTATTTAGGAGAAGGGGTAGGACATGAGTGTACACTAGATATTTCTAGAGTATCCTATCACTCTTTTGGAGGATAAATTAAATATATTGTGTAGAAACATGCCAAGAAGATTATCAATAACTTGAATGAACCAAAATGAAGATAGTGAAGAACAACAAAATTCATTAATTTGGTGCATATAATGCCTTTGGCAAATAAATGACATCCTTTCAATACAGTTGATTGCATACTCTTGGGTGTATGAAGATGTAGGAAGTAGCAAGCAACAGGAAGAAGGGTTATTAGATAAATGCCAAGTAATGTGTTGATGTCAGGAGTGCAAGTATAGATGGATTATTATTTGCTTATTTTTTAAAATTCTTTTAAACACATAGGTGGTTCCTCAAGCAGCAAGTCACAAAAGAATCCCACCTGATAGTCCCATTCTTTGATATACTTGTTTTTCTTATCAGTATTGTCATGAGGATAATGTTAATAATAGCATTTGTAACTTTGGTAATGAGAATAGAAGTTGAAACTTTTTCCCTCGAAAATTCAGGGAATGAGGTAAAAGGATGTGAATGGTAAGCCTATTAGTTGACTCCTTGACAAAGTACTTCCAGAACTATCTATGTATTAAAATAAATAAATTAATAAAACAAAACCATAGTGGGCATTGTGTCAATTGGTGTAATATGTGAGGTATGCAAATGGGAATTTGCAGCATTTTTACTAAGTGTGTCCTAAGCTTTACCACTGTACGTTTATAATTAGGGAAAAGTTTTGATTTTTTAGCCCTTTAACACATTCACGCTTGGGCTTATATTTTCTTAATGCCACTCCCGCCAGCTAGATAACATGTGTGCGTAGTTATGAAGCATGAAATCTCTCCTGACGTGATGCAGAGCTGTGCCTGTATGAGCTTCAACAGGGTAGTGATTGGAAATTTTTCAATTTCACATTATTTTCACAAGAGAATGAAAATATGTCTATATATCCTGTGATTATCTGCATATGTAATAATGTAAAACTTATGTTTTGAGGAAGAAATCATGGCGTGATAAGACATCAACTGGTGCGAATGTGTTAAGATTTAGGATAGGTCCTTGGGTTTGATTTGACCCTCATTTGATAGAGTAAGATGACATTTGTCAGTTTAGAAAATAGGTAAATGAATATGCATAGGGAATGATTGTGTACAAAACTTGGAAGCAATAGAACTAAATTTACTAGACTAGCAGGATGACTGCATTTACATTCATGGTTTGGGTGTAGTATTTTCCATGTGTCATCATAACTTGTATATACATTTTTTTTTTCTGCCACGTAGGTAAGGTTAGGCTTTCTCGGCGAGAACAGGAGTAGGCGAAAATACTTCCCGCTGTGAATGGGTTACACACAAGGGGTAAATTTTTCAGGATGCAAGATTAAAGGTGTAAGGACAGTTTTAACCCATCCCCGATGGGGGAATTCTAGCCTTGAATGTCCAAAAGCCGGGGCATTCGAATTATTAGGCCTAAATCAATTGAATGGCTGGCACAATACTGTGCCGCCCGGCCACTGGGCTTTTGAATGCGCGGTACACATGCTGTACCACCCGTCCTGTGTGGGTTAATCAGCAAGCAATATTTTTGTACCAGCAATTAGTTAGGATAGTCTGCATACAGTAATTACTAACTTGTTGGTAGAATATTTATTTTTGCTACAGAAGTGGAGAAGCCAAGCTATAAACTTTGTTTCATGTGAATTCATGTCTTGTTTTACAAGTTTTGCATCACAGTTGGTGAATGATGGAGTTTTGTAAGAAACTTTGTTGGAAAAGTATTTTTAGCTAAAGTAGAATATTAAAACACTTTGTGTAGCCTTTTAGCAAAATTGTGCATAAGTGCACGTGGCCCAGTTATTGTTACAAGTCAGTCCAAAAATTGCAACTTTTTTAGAAAGATATTTGCCCTATTGATTTTGTGTGTAGCCTTTTAGCAAAATTGTGCATAAGTGCACGTGGCCCAGTTATTGTTACAAGTCAGTCCAAAAATTGCAACTTTTTTAGAAAGATATTTGCCCTATTGATTTTGTGCCAATCAAGATTTGGTTATAGAAATCAATTTGTTAGGGACACAGTTAGGAAGGCTTTCATGGTGTTCTATATGCATATTGCTAACAAAATTTCACACAATTGGCTAAGCATGTTGTGAAGATAGAAGAGAAAGGAATATTTTATGATATATGAACTGGCACATGACATGGTATATCAAATCACTAAGCAGTCACCTCAATCTATTCTAATGCAATTTGCTTTGAAAGGATAGAAGTTATTTTTATGGAATCTGGAGATTGAAATTTGCATTATGAAAACATTAAAATTTTTAAGTGTATACATAATTCATCTAAAACTGTAGAAAGTATACTATCAATATTATAGACTCCTTTATATTAGCTTGGAATTTGATTAAAGCAAAAGATTTACAAAATGTTTAAAATGGTCAAATTAGGCATTGTATGCAAAAAAAAAAAAAAAAAAAAAAAAAAAAAAAAAGAGAGAGAGATAGAGATAGAGATAGAGATAGAGATAAGGTTATGGTGGTGCAGGAGGAGGGGGATTGGGGGGTGGGGTATGGTGCGAGTGATGGAGGAACAACAGGAGGGAAATGCTTGCTCTTGTGACTTCCTTAGATTTGTTGCATTGTTGCAATTGCATCTTCTATTATTTAATTTTATTTTTTCCTTCATGCTCTTTGATATGAACAACCTTTGAGAAAATACTAGTATTCATTTAGATTTGTGAGATAATTTAGACAACTTCAATCTCGGCTTAACCCATTGTGGATGGGGGATGTATTTGCTTGCCCAGTCTCCAGGATTGGTTTCATTTCAAAGTGAGGCAGCTTCACGCAACATCCTTTAACTTTTCATTGTAACGCTATAGCCATGTTTTACTGTATTTAGAGACCTATCTGTCATATCACAGGCTTTGTCAGTGCTGCAGTTGACTAAAATTGTAGTTTAGGGTCCATATCAGCTCATTATTTTCTTTATACTCAGTGTGATAAAAGTATTGCTGTTTTATGGGAGGCCAAAAAACTTTTTTTTTTTTCTACGTATTTATGGACTGTCATGAACAAATATGAAACAACCATCCATATTGAAGATGAACGCTCAGAGGGCTTTTGACCTGCCCTATTGTATGAAGTGATGAGTTTTTTTTTTTTTTTTTACATTCTTTTGACAAGTCAAGAAAATATGTGTATGTATACAAATGCAACAATCATGTGTATATACAAGTGTAACAATGTAAACCTTATATATACTGGGAGAGACCATGACATTATAGGATGCCATCTGTCATGAGGGGAATGTTCCATTGACGTGATAAAACATTATATGGCGTAAATGGGTTATAAAAGAAGCAAGGCTTTGAAAAGAGGAAAGGGTAAATTGAACTGTTTTTATGTTTTTTATATTCTAATCATATTATCAAGGGCCATAACTTGGTAGCACAAACATTAGATCCTAGATTCACATAAAAGAGGAGTGCAAAATTGTACCTTTATATTTTGCTGAAACTGTTTTCCTTATTTATATCCTGCTGGAGACTGCTATGCATAAAAGAACTTCAGCAGTTGCAAGGAAATATCCTCTCTATGCTTGTGGGCAATGTTGGAATTACACAAACATCTAAAGGTTACTTGGCATTAAGGGAATATAGGTGCAAAAGTCAGGAAATTTGGATATTTTGTCGCGTATATAGCGCTTGGCCGTGGCTAGTGTGGGTGAGAATCTCAAGGTGTTGGGCTTATATGTTTGAAAAATCTTGGTGTTTCCATCATTTAGAGCCAAAATAGGCCTGTCATTAACAGGTTAAAACAAGCATAGGCTGGTAGTGTAACATATGTTTCTATAGTTAATTTTCTTCATTTTTTTCACTCTGGAAACAACACTGGGGTATTTCACAAGTCTAACACCTCGGGCTATTTGCCCTCTGTGCCCTCTGAAGTGGAAACCTCCTGTTGTGCACATGATCACCTGGCGTGTGGGCCATACAGAAAGCCATGACATGATATCAAGTCATCCGTTGTTAACTGGTTATTATATCTTGATTACAGTGTCTCAGAGTTATGATGACCCCATGCTGACACTGCATGTCTCTTGCAGTCAACATTATATATTGTAACAATAGTTTTAACTTGGTTATTACTGAAAACAAATGTCATTGATTATGGAAAAAGCAAAACGTTAAGAAATGAATGAGTAAAGAAATAACTACGAAATGTTCAAAGAAAAAAGAAAAAGGATAGAATTTCAGAAATAGGTCAATAAGATAATGTTAAATTTAGTGTGATCATTTGATATAATATTGCTTAACCCACACAGGACGGGTGGTACAGCGTGTGTACCGCGCATTCAAAAGCCCAGTTGCCGGGCGGCACAGTATTGTGCCAGCCATTCAATTGATTTAGGCCTAATAATTCGAACGCCCCGGCATTTGGACATTCAAGGCTAGAATTCCCCCGTCGGGAATGGGTTAATGTTTAGTAATAATGTGTGAGGGCAGGTTAGTTCATATCTGAAGAGATAAGAACTTTGATAAGGCCATCCCTCCAGAAGGCCTAGGTTTTTCAAGTTGTTGCCATTGGTTTTATTCAATTTATAGTTTGATCGTATGTTTCTTTATACACTTGTTTACAAGTGAAGTGAAGTAAAACATGGATAACAGAATGAATCATTACGATATAAACGATAATAATGTGAAAATGGTATTAGAAATACTTCTGCATAGGTCCATCGTCTGAGTATTGAATAGATCTCCCCTTTTAACTTCTTCAGTACAGGAGAGCAAATTGTAGTCTCCTATTGTGAAGTCCAGTTCCTTCTTGGTGTAACAAGGAGAATATTAATTATTTTGGCTTATTTTCACAGTATGCAAAAATCTCTTCTGGACAATTCCCACAATAATTTGGACATTTCCTAGTAGGGGGTACAGGCCTCCAGAAAGAGTAGCAGATTTTGGCCAAGGCATTGAATATAGTGTGCACAGTGTAGGGAATCTACATGAGAATAGATGATAGAAAAAGAGAATCATCTTTATACCGCTAAAATGCACCTAAATGTGACTTACCATGTGGGTTTGCTTCTTCTCTTGAGGGAACTTATTTTGTCATTCGTTTTTTTGCTCCTGAGTAGAGAGAAGTAAGATTTTCTTGGCCTCCAAACTCTTTCAGGTAGTTCAATGCGCAGGAATTTAATATATTGGGCTGGGAGCCCACGCAAACAAACGGGCCAACAGAACAGCATATTTCTGATGCCCTGAGCACCAGATTAACCTTATGACGACGATGTGTCACACGCGTGTGACACAGCCAAACTCCCGATGCCGGGGCGTCATGCCAGTGTGACGATTTCAATGCAATATTGCAATCGCCCGGCATAGGGGTCTTCGCGTAGCGAGTGCCCCGTCGGGAAAGGGTTAAAATTAGAGGGACATGGAAAAGTGTTTTTCTCGGCTTCTAGACATTTTACCGTTCCGAGACGGGTCACATCTTAGGATGTCTGTTTTCTGAAATAGATGAAATTAGAAGTCTATATATGATATATTACCAAAGTGATTTGAATTAGCCTTTGATATGATAGGTCATTGTAATGGATGGAATATATGATTTGTAATTTCATCAAAAGCAAAATGAGAGGGAGATGGAGATAATATATAATATATGATCTAATATTATATATATATATATATAGATATATATATATATATATATATATATATATATATATATATATGCACATGTATAATTATGTTTATATATACATATATGTATATACACATGCATATATATTTATATACATATATACATATATACATAAATACTTATATACATATATACATATATACATATATACATATATACATATATACATATACACATATACACATATACATATACATATACATATACATATACATATACATATGTATATATATATATATATATATATATATATATATATATATACATATGTATATGTATATGTATATGTATATGTATATACATTAGAATATATAAAACTGCTCTATTTATCATACTCTCAAACAACAAAGCAAGAAATAAGAAATCCTCAAACATCAAGTATTTTTAGATATTTTCCTAGTGAAGCTCACAAACTACAGGGTCACTAAGTAGGCAGCTTTGTAGCACGCATGCACGTGTGTGCTATACAAAAAAAAAAATTGAACACTACATAATATTTTTTTCTCAGAAATCATCAAGAACTGGAGTTTCCCCCTTAATTCATATTTAAATTACATTGAAAATACTCGTTAATAAGCTCTTACATCATCCCGCTTGGTATGTTTGTATTGGTAAAGAAATAACTTTCTGAGGCGTGTTTACTAAGTCCAGATTTGACTTTCACTTAACATGAGTCATTGTCTAAACTTCTAGGCAATCTTCGGCTTTATTGATGACATTATTTGATCAAGCCCTCATTAGTGGCTGATAACATTGTTGATTGTTTTCTAATGTCTGTGCATTTTTTCTATTTCCTTCAGGAGTGTTGCCTCCCGCTAGTCAGGCAGGGTGGAGAGGGGGCCACACAGAATCCAGTGACACCTCAGCTCAAGGTAGGATAGAGCCCCAGCCAGTTTGTTCTTATTCCAGATCTTAGGTACTTCAGCATAATTCTTGCTAATCCAACTCAGTAAAATAAGTTAATCAGTGCTATTGGCAGATGGAATGAGAGGTTACTCTCTTTTTGATGAGTGTCTTGAATCATTACTGCTATACACTCGTTTAGTCAAGTTATTTCTTACCTTGAAGAAACAAAAATACAAAAAACAAAGAAGCAAAATTAAAATAAGCCTGAGATCTGGAAGTACTTCCAAAAGTGAGAGAGAGAAGATAAAGCATTTTGGAAGAATTGCACTTGTTATGCTTTGTGTGGTGTGCTGTAGCAATGCCTTCAGTCATATTGTAGATAGTTGAAGCAAGTAAAAATAGATCGCTTTTCCCACTTACTAATGAATGAATGGTGTGATGTGTGAGATCTGCAAATTCTTCTAATACCCCTAACATCAAATCCATTTGCTTGAGGTCCAAGAAAACAAGGAAAAAGAAGGATGTTATATGGCTCTAATGGGACTTAGGTTATTATTGGGTAGTATGTACAGCAATGTTATTGTATTGAAATGATTTGTATAAAAGAGAAAGAAAAGAAAAGAAAAACTTTTTCATACCTTGTCACAAATACGAGTACACAGTCACTCCCTCCTTACATGTGTTTGCACCTTCATGCCCACACCCACTCACACGCACCCACATAACTACTCTCACAAATATGCACATACCTCAAACACATTGACACACTTACTCACACACATGCACGCATACCTATTCACACACTTTCTCACATACACACACCTTATTGCACACACCTACACTCACTTGCGCACCTATATACTGATACACATACCTACACACACATTTACATACACACATGTACACACACCTACACACATACCTACTAACTCACATATACACTTGCATAAACGCACTTACCTACCCACTCGCACATTCACACACCTACACACACACGCACACACCTACCTACTCACACATGCAAACCTACCTACTTACACACACGCACACCTACCTACTCACACACACGCACACCTACCTACTCACACACACGCACACCTACCTACTCACACACACGCACACCTACCTACTCACACACACGCACACCTACCTACTCACACACACGCACACCTACCTACTCACACACACGCACACCTACCTACTCACACACACGCACACCTACCTACTCACACACACGCACACCTACCTACTCACACACACGCACACCTACCTACTCACACACACGCACACCTACCTACTCACACACACGCACACCTACCTACTCACACACACGCACACCTACCTACTCACACACGCACACCTACCTACTCACACCTACCTACTCACACACACGCACACCTACCTACTCACACACACGCACACCTACCTACTCACACACATGCACACCTACATACTCACACACAGACCTACATACACGCACACCTACATACTCACACACACCTACCAACTCACACATCAATATTCACACATACACACATGCACACCTATTCACACACATACACACGCACACCTATTCACACACATATGCCTACTCGCATACACACAGACACATACACCTACTCCACACACACACACACACACACACACACACACACACACACACACACACACACACACACACACACACACACACACACCTACTTACACATACGCACACCTACTTACACATACGCACACCTACTCGCACATACACACCTACTCACACCTACACCTACCTACCCACTCGCACACACCTACCTACCCACTCGCACACACCTACCTACCCACTCGCACACACACCTACCTACCCACTCGCACACACACCTACCTACCCACTCGCACACACACCTACCTACCCACTCGCACACACACCTACCTACCCACTCGCACACACACCTACCTACCCACTCGCACACACCTACCTACCCACTCGCACACACCTACCTACCCACTCGCACACACCTACCTACCCACTCGCACACACCTACCTACCCACTCGCACACACCTACCTACCCACTCGCACACCCTACCTACCCACTCGCACACACCTACCTACCCACTCGCACACACCTACCTACCCACTCGCACACACCTACCTACCCACTCGCACACACACCTACCTACCCACTCACACCTCTCGCACACCTACACACACATCTACAAACACATAACTCATACACACACATACACATCAACTCATACACACCCACATACACATCAACTCATACACACCCACATACACATCAACTCCACACACCTATTCACATATACATACACACTCACCCACTCACACCCTCACCTACTCACACCTACATACACCTACATACACAAACCTACATACACACCTGCATATACACATACATACACATAGGCACACCTATACACATACCTACATACATGTGCACACACTTATACACATACCTACATACGTATGCACACGCCTATACACATACCTACATACATATGCACACACACACACACACACACACACACACACACACACACACACACACACACACACACACACACACACACACACACACACACACACACACACACCTATGCACACCTACACACTTATGAACATATCTGCATTTACACACACACCTACTCACACACATACCTACTCACATATACACACCTACTCACATATACACACCTCACACACACACCTACTCACATATACACACCTACTCACATATACACACCTCACACACACCTACTCACCTCACACACACCTACTCACATATACACACCTCACACACACACCTACTCACATATACACACCTACACACACACACCTACACACACACACACACACCTACACACCACACACACACACCTACACACCACACACACACACCTACACACCACACACACACACCACACACACACACCTACACACCACACACACACACCTACACACCACACACACACACCTACACACCACACACACACACCTACACACACTCACACACACCTACACACACTCACACACACCTACACACACTCACACACACTCACACACACCTACACACACTCACACACACACCTACACACACTCACACACACCTACACACACTCACACACACCTACACACACTCACACACACCTACACACACTCACACACACCTACACACACTCACACACACCTACACACACTCTCACACCCACACTCACACACTCACGAACATCTACACACACACACACCTACACACACTCTCGCACCCACACTCACACACTCACGAACATCTACACACACACTCACACTCACACTCACACTCACACACATTTACACGCACGGTTGCCTTTACGCATGGATGCCTATACAAGCAAATAGCTACAAATACACATGCACTTCACACTTACACAGAACTACACATCTACACACATGCACGCGCCTACAGACACTCAACTGACTACACGCTTACTCACACAGCTAGATGCTCAGTCATATCTCTACATACACTCGCACACACTCCTACACATACTTCTCTCCTTTTATCCTTTTGTGTCTCCCCCCCCCCCTCTCTCTCTCTCTCTCTCTCTCTCTCTCTCTCTCTCTCTCTCTCTCTCTCTCTCTCTCTCTCTCTCTCTCTCTCTCTCTCTCTCTCTCTCTCTTTCTCTCTTTCTCTCTTTCTCTCTTTCTCTCTTTCTCTCTTTCTCTCTCTCTTACACACACCTACATACTCAAAAACTTACACACGCACATGCATACAAACATTTACGCATGTACATGCACCCACCTACATATGCACATGCACACCAAAGCTATACATGTACACCCACATACTCAAAAATCTATACGTGCACATGCACACTACTTCAGACACAAACATTCTTTGAAGCGCACAACTTTCTACACACCATAATTGTATTCCCAACAGTATGCACCCACACACAACACATACACATGTACAACACATAAACACACGTATATATTGATTTATATATATATATATAATTACATACGTACATACAAATATATACATATATATTTATGTATGCATGCATCCATAGACACTAGTAAACACACTGCACAAACAGGCACACATACATGTACACATGCAATCATGCATATTTATATACTTGCATATACATGCATATGCAAATATATGTATGTATATGTATATATACATTTGTTTACTTATAAATATACATAAACAAATTTATGGTAACTTGTATCAAACCGCTGTATCGTTACTTTGCATTCATATATATGTGTATATATGTATATCTATATATAGATATATGTTTATATTTATATATCAACATACATAGATGACATATATGTGCACACCAATACAGTATGTGTTACTACTATCAACATACCTGTTTGCAATTTTTACATATATAACTTATATATGTACACACCATTACAGTATAAGCTATTACTTTTAACATATCTGTCTGCATATTTCTGTGCACAATAAATGGCTGAAGAAATGAGAAGCCCAAGCTTAATGTTTGTATGTAAATATGAATACATTTTTATATAAACATTGAATTTTATCTGGGAATGGGATGTTTGTTATTTTGTTTGTACTTTTTTTTTTTTTTTTTTTTTTCTCCCTTTTATATATCATTGTGCTGTGATCTGGATGGTGTTGAAGTGCTTATTATATCCAGGACTGTGGAAAATTCGGAAGTGAATTTTTTCTTCCTTACCCTTTTTCGTGACGAATTTTGATTAATAAGAAGGGAGTGCTTCCAACTGAAGATGTGTTGTATTGAAGGCTTTGGAGAGGCTAGAGTTAGGGTGTCATGATTGATGCCATGTGTCCTGGCTGATGGTCCTTTCTCTTCTCTTTTGCAGTTGAAAGTTGCAAAAGAAACCCGTGCCCTCTATGCAACTGCACGTTGGACTCTGTGTGGGCGCTCAAGGACCATCTAGCCAGGAGACATGATATGAAAGTGCATAAGTGCGTCTTTTGTGGGGCCAAGTTCCGGGAGGTAGAACAAATGGCCGTGCATATGAGCAAGAGACATGGGGAGAAGTTGGCTGCTGGGGAGGCCAGGGGATTATCAGGGGCTGTGGCGCCACCTTGAGTCAACTAAAGTGCTCCTCATATTAATCACCTCAGTAAATCTACAAAAGAAGTATGCAGTCGAGCTGTGTTATACAGCTGTTCCTACTGTCGTTGTCTTCCGTGAAGGCCGTCGTCCCATTCATACATTCCAGTAGAAGTACACAAGCATTCCGTCTTTACAAGCGGTGCTGATGTAGACCCCAAGAGTCACAACAATGGTGGTGTGGATTGTGCTGCAGAAGACGTAGCCAGTGACGAAGGCTTCTCTCTCTTATTTCAGGTCACACCAACAAACCTGCATGCTACATCTGTGGGAAGGTGATTTCTAATGTGCAAAACCTTTACAAACACATCCGGACAATCCACCAGCGTCAAGTGTCTCGCTGTGATTACTGTGGTTCAGTGTTCCGTAATGCCGAATCGGCTCGTAAGCACGTGCTGAAAATGCACAGAAATGATCTCAGCCAAGGTCGTGGGCTGTCCATGGTGGAGCCCGTGGTGGAGCCAGTGGTCTGTGGGGGCTGGACCCCCTCCACATGCACCACTTCTTCACCTCATATTGAACAGCTGCATCAACATTCCATGAAGAGCGAGGACCTCACTTAGTAGGCTCTACTCCAATATTTGCTTGGTATCTTCCTGCTTGTGCTTAGTGAACTTGTCTGAAAGTTTAGTTCCAACACTTGTTACCATTTGTATGTTTTTTAGAACAAATAATGTATATAGAAATTTATATGAATGTTAACTATTGTGATGTCTTATCTTGAATGTCACATTTATGAACTTATAGGAAGAGGATCACGTACTACTAATACCTGAAGATTAATGGATCATACCTGAATAGCAGATAGCCAGCTTACTCTCCTGTTAGCTGCCAGTGTGATATGTTTGTAGTATGATGATTAGACCCATTAAAGGTGAGAACAACCACTTTGGTTTAATTTTTCCTTCGTACAGTAGCCTTGTGCATCCGTGCATGCCAATACTGATAAGAAAGCCATTGGAATGAAACAAAACATTAAATCAGGATGACTCACAAATGCCCTTGAGACCATTCTCATTATGTAGTTTGCTTGCCATTTCATTGTTTTGTATGAGATCAAAGTCAGTTTCACTTTATATTATTTAGTTAAGCGTGACTTGATGAGTTTGTAGTAGTCTTTTTAAGTGTTCGTTTTTAATTACTTTCAGGTGGTCATCCTGTATTTAATGAATTGTTGTGCGGTGACGGTGGTTACGGGGGGAAGAAGGCGGTACCCACGCCTTGTCCAGTGTGCGGCAAAGTACTCTCCAACGCTTACAATATGCGCGTTCACCTGGAGACACACCAGAACATCACATACAAGTGCATCATCTGTGGCATCATAACACGCACACGTGACACCATGAGGAAGCATCTTTCCAACGTTCACAAGCTGCGTAATGTAGAGCTCAAGAACTCTTTCAAGAAGATTACTGGCAAGCAGCAATCCAGCAGTGGCTCTGCCGACAGCACTTCCCCCAATACAACATCTGCAGCCACCACACCTACCAAAAGTGCCATCACTAAACTAGCTTCCCCTTCCTCTGACCTGAAGCTGTCAGGCATTGCCAGCCCTCTACCTGAGGCAGATCTTGGCCACAGTTCATTTTCTGGCATGGACAACTTGGGGGCCCTAAATTTGGCAAAGGGCAATAATCTGGCATCTATAGTGAGCAAATTAAGTCAGAAACAGTGAAGTTCCGTGAAGAACTGAGGCAGATAAACTGCTTTTTTATATATTTATAAAGGATGGCCGCCAGTTGCAAAGAGTCCAAAGAAACATTTTCTTAGGATAGCGTGTCAAACTGCATTGAAGTCAGTCACGCTTTCCAAGTTCGCACTTCCTAGTCCATTTGTAGGGCAGTCAGTCAAGGACAAAGCTTGCTATGGCAACTTGGATTTTTTTTTTTTTTTTTTTTTTATTATTATTATTATTATTATTATTATTATTCATTGCTGGGTTTTGGGACTAAATCTGGGAATCTGCACATAAGACATGTTTTATAGTTTGGAAATACTCTTCCAATTCCTTTGTCTTTTCCTACCCCTCTTCCTCCTCCTACTTATTTTACCCCCCTCCAGAAGACCTTAATCAGTCTTCCAGGATTTTTTTTTTATTTTTTTTTTCTCCCCCATCAATTTTATATATTCAACCAAAATGGCCAGTTTTTCCCTATTGTGATAGTCGTTTTCCCTTGTTGTTACCATTCTTTGTTGTTATTATAAATGTTACCAAGTTTTATGCCAAATGCAAGTTTAGTCTGTAATTAAAGTGCTCTTAAAACTATTGAAGGTGCTATTAATTTTTTTATAAGTATCTTAGCATTTTTAGCCAGTACTAGAAAAAAAAATATTACTTTTAAGTGTTGTGAGGATTTTTATTTAATTTTATTATTTTCTTCTCCTTTTTGGATGGCTTGTAATATTTGATTTTCATCTTTTAGAAGCATTTTACAAAGATATTACCATTTTATACACAATTTCTTTTGCTTTCTCAGAAAGTTGCTTATGTATTATATTTATTATTATTATGATCATTATTATTGTTTTGAAAATTGTTTTTTGTGTTCACATTTTCCATACTGATTTTATTCTGTTTTAGATAACTGAATAGTCTTTTAGATTTGTATCATTATATAATATTTTATTATTATTATATTATTATTATTATTATTATTATTATTATTATTATTATTACTATTGTTTTTATTATTGGTTATTACTAATGATGATGAATATGATTTTCATTGCTATTATTACTACTACTACTGTTACTGTTACTTTTACTTTTACTGTTACTATTAATACTGTTTTTATTATTTTTGCTTAGCTGATAGTCTATACTCTTCTTCACCACATTGAGCCACTGCCTTATTGCATCCCAATGTTTTGTTACTTTGCATTTTTAGGATGATGTTTGATATTGTTTTGGTCTCATAAACATGAAATTGATCACTTGCCCATTCTGCAGACAGTACAAGAAAAATTAGCATGAAACTCGGATTGAAGTGCCTTCTGCCATTTTGTGTGAGTGACTCTGATAATAATTAAAAAAAAAAAAAAAAAAAAATGGAATGAAAGCTGTTGCAGTGTGTTTTGCTATCAGAAATATTTTAGAAGAGCAAATGAGAGAGAATGAAAGAATTTGAATGAACGTTTGTTGTGTGTATTTTTGATACAGTATCTTGCAATAAGATATAAGAAACACATTCCTACATGCACACTAATATGGCAGTAGTTGGATGTTCTTAAATATTTATTGAATAATTACAAATACAGTAAATGGAAATATGATTTATATTATTTTTATTTATCTGTATGGTGATTTTTGGATTTGTATATGTATTTGTACCATTGTGTGTAAACCATAATATGCAAGAAGATATTGCCAGTTTTTTTCTGATGTGAAACTTTGTCTGATTTGAAAATGAGAAATCGCCATTGTTTTGTAAAAAAAAAATCAGAAATTACACAGACATCATGTCTCCGATGAAGATTTCTCATTGCATCAGTACTTACATGGTTAGACTGCATGTTTGCAAAACTTCAGTCCTTTGGTTATTTTTGATTGCTTGGGAACCAAGGAGCATGTCTGCATATTACAGTAAGGGTGGGATCTGAAAAAGAGTTTACGAAAATTAAATTTAAAATTATAGACAACCCAGAGTTCGGTGTTACACGTAGAAAATGAGAATGAATAACTTTTAAATGAGTTGTAATTGACAGGATTTCACAGCTAGATGATCATCAGCGTAGCATGCAATGCTGACAAAGATATTGCCGAGAAATGTGACCCTTACTTCTGGGTTATGAAGTTAGTCATTCTCATAAAATTTCTCGCCTATAAATAATCTAATTGACAGGCGATTGTTCTGTGGATGTGGAAGTTTGTGGGTACTTCGAAAGAAATAGGAGAAAAGGGAAATGAAGGAGGAAGGAGAAAGAAAGAAAGAAAGACTGAAGCACAATAGAAAGAGTGTCTTGCTAGTTTCTCTCTTGTCCACTTCTTCAGAGAATTTTAGGTGAAGAAACTGTAGTCTTTAATAGAAAGGTGATTTTTAACACTTAAGTAACAAGTAAAACAAGGGATGGATGGTAGATGGTTCATGCAGTGGGTCAAATAAGTAGCTCACTCTGTACAGGAAGAGTTATTGGTCGTAGTGAAGTGTGCCGAGTGTTAGTTAGTTTTTTGTTAGGATGCTAGCTCTTAAGTTGCTAGCAAGTAGGATTTGCTAGCTGTAAGTTGCTAGTGTTTATGTTAATTTCCTTTTGCTGTTAGTAAAGGAATAAAAAGACATGTGCTCTGTAGGACTTTATTATTATTATTATTATTATTATTATTATTATTATTATTATTATTAATTAGTATTTATTCTTTTTCCATTAATGTTCTCTTTCCAAGTCAAGAAGTAGAAAGTGTAAAGGCAAGCCCTTACAATTTTAGATTATTTTTCAAGTCTTGTAGCTTATTGCAAATTTTCCAACTAGTCAAATAAGCTGGGAAATCTTCTATAAAACTATTCTACTTACAAAGAAAGAACATTGCTTGCTCTTTATTTGATTATGTAAACCAAAACTATTATATTGTGCTGATTATGCCCTTGCTTGTATCAAATTCAATCCCCCCCCCCCTTTTTTCATTTAATGTTTTTTCTTTTCAAAGATAAATTAGAAGATTTAGCTTCTGTATGACCAGTCCTTTTTGGTGCCAGTAAATATTGCCAAATTGCTCTTAACTTTTTGACTGGAGTTAAAAGCAGTATTTTGTTAAGAGCTTAACATAGTCTACTTTTCTAACGAGTTGACTTTATATATTTTTTTTATATGTACAATAAAACTGTGCCTTAAGATGATGACAAGTGTCCATAGTAAAGATATTGCATGCATAAGTGCCTTATGTCCTTTATGAAGGCGTGTTAGACATTAGACCAAATGTTAGGAGTTGTAAGGAGGTATATGCACAATAATTTTGATAATGTATTAAAGATATATTCTATGACAACATACCTGGTATGAGGACGTCAATAATTTTTTTTTTTTCACGTGTGTATGTGTGTAGATAACATGTGTATGACACACACACACACACACACACACACACACACACACACACACACACACACACACACACACACATATATATACACACACAGTATTTGTTTCGCCTACCTTATGCAAACTGGCCAATGGCTGCAGAGGCATGATATTGAATAAAAGTAAAACATATTGCCTAAAACTTACCTATGAATTAGATCCCTGCAGAATACATCTCACTTAATAGTAACAAAGTAAATAATAAAAGAGAAGGAAGACATTTCACCTGCATTCAATTAAATGATTGTCTATTACCAAGGTAATCGACTACTACTACTATTACTATTATTACTACTGCCGCCGCCTGAGCTGAGCAGTTTTGTCCTTCACTATTTAGTTTGTGCTGCTCAGGCATTACAGTTATTCACAATTTGTATCACGAGAAGAAAAATCAATCAAATTCAATTGTCAAAATTCCATGGGAAGAATTATGTTGTCAAACCAATAGTCTTTTTACTCTGAGGGATGTATCTCCTCTACATGTTGACCAACCCACATGCACATATACACTTCTACTCACACATGCATATTTATACTCATACTCTCAGACTATAATATTATGCACAATTATACGAACATCAGTATATATTAATTTTGTTGTCAGTATTATTAAGAATTATGAATATTACTCTTTGTTATATTATTTTATCATATTTGTGGTTGAAAATTCTTTTATCACGTTCTTGGAGATATTTATCACAGTTCTTACAGCCACTAAAGATTTTTCATATTCATTTACTTCTTTGTATATATATATATATTTTTTTTTTCATCAATTTACATTTTAGATTTTTTGCTTTATTGACTTTTTATTCATTATCATAATTTATTGCAATTATTATTATTATCATTGTTATTATTTGTATTTGAAGGGTAGTACAACCTATGCAGTGGAGCAATTTTATGTATTAAGATTTTAGAGAATATTTCCAGTTATTGAATCTGATCAAAAAGATTCATACCTTTACCTTTTGTTTGAGAAGGGAATAATGATATTGGTCATGATTCATGCAGTTCAGGTCAGCAGTTGCAAATACCGTATATCTTGCCCTTATTCTTGAAATCTAGAGGTACGGCTGCCATAGAGCTTTACTGAATGGAGTTTCCTCTGGATTTAGATGTTAAGGTGTTAATTATATGAAAGAGTAAGGGAATTAATTTTGTTTTTCACTCCTTGTGATCAACAGTCCCAAAGTGTGTTATGTAATGGATGTTTGATGTCTCCATGCCATTAGGGCCTGTAAGCTGGATACACTAGTCTTAATTGTGAACCAATTAAACATTGGCATTGTCTACAACCACAGCCACACATTGCATCTCTTTGCTTGGAGTCATCAGTCACCAAAGGCACTCCAAGTTTTAGTTTTATGCTTTTTTAATTGTAGATGCCATGTGCATGGCCTTTTCATCTTTTTTTTTTCTGTTTCTTTTTCTTTCTTCTTATTTAAGTGAAATTTCTTCAGCACAGTTTCCTTCAATTGTTGATTTGCATTTAGATATGTTTTCGGTTTGCCATGGATGGCTAAGTATTTGATTTAAAGTCAACGTGTTACTGGTGCATGGTTGTAGGCAGTGGTCATATGGTCAGTGCCTCGAAACTTGGTACCTGAAGTACAATCTTGTTGCCATATTGTCTAATCAGCTATGTATATAGTTTATGTAGCTCCCATTGTTTAGAATATGTTTGTGTTTTGAAGTGTAACGTATATACCTTATTCAATAAAACTGACAAAAGACATGATACATTGTTTACCAACTAGAAGAATTTATCAATGTAATAGATTTGATTAACAGTTATGACTAGATGGTCAGTGTAACAGCAGGTTTGAAATTATGCTGTAGAGTACCATGATTTGAAAGAATATTTCATATATATTGTTTTCATTAGTAGTGTATATATTGAATGAATGAAGATTTTTCCTTTAATCTTAAGTAATGATGCACTATTTTTATTGCATTTAATATTAAGGCTAGATATAATTTTTTGTGAATCATTTCTTTATAACCAAGATCAGTAGAATGCCTAAGGCAATATTTCACACAGATACCAGTCCTCAATGGTAGTAGTTAGTGATATCTGCTATTGAATAAACTTTCCTTATTCTTTTTGAATTGTATGTTTCCGACATTGTACATGTAAATGGCATGCTGCGTATGTTCAGGGCCACTTACTCTCCTTACTGTACAACATTCTCTTGCTTTTCATCTTATCAAATATTAAAGAATTCTATTTATAAAAAAAAAAAAAAAAAAAAAAATGCATATATGTTTATGCTTTCTCCAATGTCAATTTTCTTTTTTTCTTTTTTTCTTTTTCTTTTTTTTAGTATTTCTTCTCTTTTACATCTGTTGTAATACGTTGGTTTAATTGACAGTTACAGATGACAGTTATTGAAAGTTTTTTGCTGATGAGTGCATTCTTAAATGTTCATATATAATTAGTCAGAATTTGTATAATTAAGGATATACGCAAAGTAAAGAAAAAGTAAAGCACTTGAGAATGGGAGAGGAGAGAAAATGAGAGCAAGAAATGAAAGGTATGAGAGAGAGAGAGAGAGAGAGAGAGAGAGAGAGGGGGGGGGATGTTTTTTTCTAACGGTCTACATTGACTATAATATTAGGATTTTGTCATTTACATTTGGGAATAGAATATACTACAAACAGATTAAGTGCATGAGTAGCCTTTTTTGTAATATAAAATCCAAAAAAAACAAAAAACAAAAGATAGCTGCTGTGGATGGAGATAGCACTTGGTAGAATAACTGAAAAAGTGAAAGAAGACTGGAATGCCTGTAGTCAGTTAAACATCAAGTAGATCTAGGGTAAAAAAGTAAGAACATGTGAACAAGGGCAAGGAAGTTGAATCCTGTAGTTCAATTAAATGTCATGATAATTGTTGTTGTTAGTAATATTTGTTGAGGTAGGTCATGGAGAGTAAGTCATAGCAAAAAATGCATTTTCTAAAGATTGCAACTGGTGTGGATGCTAGAGCAAATGAGAAAAGTTTGGTGAAAAATGAGGAAACATTTTGATGCTTGATGATTTTCAAGTTATAGGTAAGTTTACACTTTTTTCTTTTTTTCTTTTTTCTTATTATTGTCCATTATCTCAAGTGTCCAAATTATTTCAGTTTGTAATTTAAAAAAAATAAATTTATACCTTTGAATGCAATATGACATACATAAAGCATTACACAGTGTGAGGTTTACACTTTTGTTCTCTCACCCTCACAAAAAGGTCATAGAAGTTGTAATTGAAAATATTAATCCTCTTTTCCCGACCATGTGTGAGCGAGTGTGTGTGTGTGTTTGTGGATGTGGATGTGTAATTGTGAATGTTGGTGCTGGATATATAGGTCTATGAATGTCCCCATTTCACCTAACGACTTTCAGTATGCTTGTGTAACTTTCTTTTAATTTATTTTTATTTTATTTATTTTCAATAGGCCTTCTTTACAACTATCCCCTTCCCCCCCTCATTATTCCTTGCATAATTGCATTGGCGACTGAGCTTCAGAGAAAAAAAAAGTGTTAATCTAAGTCCATATTTCGTATTAAGGATACATAATGGATGTAAACTTGAAATGTTTGTATCTGTACATGCATTGTTTAGTCACATCACATAGTATCTTCCATATTCCTTTTTTTTTCTCTTACATGCTTTTGTTTCAAATGCCACACCCATCTTGATGTCCTCCTCTCCAGTAGGTGTGCTGTGCTTAGACTGGTGGAAGCTGCGGCCTTACAAGAGGCATCTTAGCCTGGCTCACAAGCTCCTCTTTGTTCTGTTGTTTCATCTCAATTGATATCTGGAAAAAGTCATTCTCGTTTTAGTCATCAAAATTTGCTTCCAAATTTTTTGTCCTGTTTAGAAAATTTGAATCTATAATGATATTCCAATAAAGGATTGGCTGCCTGATTATGAGGCCACAACTTGCAGTCTTGCAGAAGCACAGGTAGTGACAGGCATCAGTGTAGTGTGGTGCAAATACTTGGCTGCTGTCTCTGTTAGCTGTGCACTCGATATTTGAAGCAAGTTTTTGCAGTCACAAAATGCCTGTCACTGCATGCATTGATTTAGAGATTATCTGTTTAAAGTTAGTAATTGGTTCAATTGGGAATGATCAAATGACTGACAGTGTCCTTTCCGTTCTTTTTCCAGATTATCAATTGCTTCAAAAATTACAATTTATCAGCGCCTCCCACCAGTACATGCACTGGCCATCACGTCGCCCCGCCGTCTGTCCGGGATGTGGCAAGTTCTTTAAATTCAAGTACAATATGAAGATTCATCTGAAAAAGTGCGTGGCAGCTCAGGGTCATCTGGGAGGTGGGATGTTAGGTGGCAGTGGTGGGGATGAAGTGGCTGCACATCCGTCACTCCCGCCACCTCCACCACCGCCACCACACCCACATGGCGCTCACTCCACGTCCTGACTGGCAGTGCCAAGCCATGATGCCCCGTCCACTAACATCTCAACAACACCTCCATTGTCCCCGCCTCCGCCGTTGCTACCCCTGTCATCAAATCTGCCGCATTCACCTTCCCTGTTGGCAACTTTAGCTGCAAGAAGACAGGCTACGGCAGGGGAAAGGAAATGGTATCCATACTAGGGCATCTTGGCAGTGCTGTGTATGGAGTGTATCGCTGAACCCAAGAGGATGGCTTACCTAGGACAAAACATGGGGCCCCGAGTGGAGGCAGAAACAACCCCGGTGTCAGTCACCATACAGCCTTCTTGGTTACCCTGCACTTGTAGAGCTTATAATACACATTGTGATTGTTGACGTAGAGAAGGCTGCTGTGTGATGTGACTAGTAGAAACGAGGGGTGGAAACAGGGTCGACATTGTCTTCCAGCTTCCTGTCATGCGCTGCAATCTGCTCATGAAAGATCAGCTGAGAGTGAATTCCATATGGTGAATGTGTAAACACCAAGGTTTTAGCGGATTAGATGTGGCAGCATAGCTGCCCTGTTATGTAATTGACGGTTAATGGTTTAGTTGTAATGAGTTAATGAGTTAAGGAAGTCAAGATGTTAATTATTAAGTACTGGGAGCTTGATTTTGTGAACTGTACAGCAGCAGCTTTCAAAAGATGGACGTGCCAAATGCGGGATGGGATTATTATTCCTTTTGGCCTGGTGTGTGGAAGAAACCTTGAGCAGTGGGCCGTATCCCGCAGAGTATGTACGCTAGCCAGCAGTCATCAAAGCAGCTGGTATGACCACAGCCACAGCAGCAGCAGTAACAGCAAGCAGGCATCAGTCAGCCAGGTTCAGCATAACAAATCAAATTGGCAGCAAATAGCAGCAGCAGCAGCAGCAGCAACAACAGTCAGGCTCAGTACAAATAATACGGGTATACATTGCTCGTTCCCTTGCTGCCCTGCACATGGGGCGCAGCTCGTCAGGTGAAACAATCAATGTGCGACCTCAGAGACACTTGCTCACTCTATGGCAGGGATCAGTACCTCACAGAGGTGGAGGTAACATGCTTTTGCCCTTTGTGCCATCACTAAAACTACATGAGAGGGTGGTGACACAGGAGTCAGGAGCAGTGCTTCTTCCTCGACAACAATATTACCTCATTATGCGCTTTAAACAGGGTGGACAGAAGCACAGGGTTTCACAGTAGTCGGGCCCAATTGTGCTGTGTTCACTCTGCCACATAAATTATTTTCCTACAGTACCTCAATGCTTATGTCAGGGTTACAAGAACCTGACACATCCAAATTAGTCCGTAATGCATTTATACAGTTTAAACATTACCTACAATGTTCCTCAGGTATTTTTTATGACTTCTCTGTGGTCCACAGGTCTGAATTCCTCGGGAGAGTGTGTGGCCCCCAATCTCAGCTGCAGCTGTCTGCTGGGCACCAGGGCCAGGGCAGGCCAGCCAGCGTACCACACACTACTTGTTGCCCATTGTTTGTAGTATTATTGTTGTTGTTGAGATTGAAGAACTATTATTTTAATGGTAGTGTGGTGGCTTCGTCTGCCCTGCTCCAGGTTATTGGGTGAAGCCTAGCAGCAGCAGCAGCAGCAACAGTAAAACAGTGGTGTGGCCACTGTGCCCACGTACAATCAGGGTGTCGTCCTCTCCCGGGGCACAATCTACCTCACAGTGCAAACATATTGTATCCTGTTATATAATAGGAGCACTTTGTATTGTAGCTACTGACCGACCTACCTATCTTCCATTCTCTCCACCTGGTGATCAAAGTGACAAAAACTTAACCGGTCCCCTGTTAGCTTCCATGACTGGCCACTGATTAGTGCTCATGGGTTACACTGAGCAAAGGGCTACAAGCTCCACATGCTTTAACCCCCTTTACACAGTCACCCTCCAGCACTTATGTAAAATCAATGAAAATTCTATGCTTTAAGAGAGAAAATTGTCAATTTTGAACTTGTGGAAGGTCATGTGAAGCTATATTTTCTGTGTTCATAAAATTGGCGATATGTAAAGCACTTATTAGTAGTTAAGTAAATTTTCCCTCTTTGTGAATGCTTTTGGTTTGAAAGGAGAAAAAGAAAACTTTGGCAAGCCTTCTTTTTTCTGTAATTAATTGGGAAGTAATTTATGTAATTAGTAAGCAAATTTGAAATGTAATTTGGAATATTTAAGAAATTATATATACCGCATATGTATGTGTATTCAAACATATATATATGTATGTTTATAGCAATCATACACATATGTATAGAAAATTGCAGGCAGATGATGAGTAGTATAACAATATTGTATTACTACTCAAAAAAACCTGTACTGGTTTTTGTTTGCTAACTAAATGTTGACTTCTTCATCCACTGCTTTTGCAATTTTTGATGATTTTTCTAGTTTCTTGGTTTCTTTTATCTTTTATTTCTTAAGTTTTATGCCAAAAGGAAAAAAAATTATCTCCCCTCACCATATATTGAATTGCATGTTGTGGTGGCTTAAGGTGAAAGAAGTTACAGCATTTGGTAGCATCCGTGGTTTTCCATCCACGCTAAAACACAAAAGAGGGCTCTAAATTTTAGTCTTGGCATTCATTAACAGGGATTTTTCTTATGGTGTGAAAGCATGGATATAAATCTTGTCACTTTGACATAATTGTAATTGGGTTTATGTACTAAGAGGATTGAGATTTATGACAATGTATTTCTGAAAAGTATATGACAGACGTAGGTCTATAATTTTACTAATTGTGTGCTGTGCGAAAGTGCTCTCTAACAACCAGTGCTAAGCAAAAAATAAGAATCATTCATTGTAACCATTTATTGAGTTACAAATATCTTTCATTTTTATTTCATAATTATCATGTTTTTACTTATGAAGTATGGTAATTATTCTAATATTGATTTTATTTTCTCCCATTTTTGTATGTTTTGTGCAGTGGAGTGAGCATTATCGTACAGTTCAAACACCCAG
>BOPN01001177.1:146328-153828 GCA_017312705.2 Penaeus japonicus | reverse complement strand
GATCTCAGATGACCCCCTAACTACCCACGATTCAGGTGATGCAGCTGACCTGTGGACTACTAACCCTTGCACCTCTGCTCTGCTTGCTGCATCTGATCTCACTAACCCCCTGCTGACCAATCATCACCTGGTACCTATACAGCAGGTTACAGCAGGGAAAGGCAACAGTGGGAGTTCGTGCACTTCCCCATCTCGACAGAGCTGTTCATGTCCCTTGTGTGGCCGGCATATAGCTCAGAGGCGAAGTTTGAAACAGCACCTCATGTCCAACTTCCATAGACTTACTCCCACTAAAGCAGACAGTGTTGTTAAAGAATATTTGGCAGCTGTCACCAGATAAGAAGTGGGGAGAGGGTGGGGGGGCACATGTTATTTAATCAGGTTCAGAATAATCTGGTAGTTTGTAACAAATTACCTTCATGGGAGAAATACTTTTTTTTTTTTTTTTTTATGTCGATGTTCTCTGATACAAGTTTCGTTGCTTTTCTAGTTTGATTATTGTCTGATAAAAATGCAGTTTCCTTATTTTAGAGAAGTAATTTAATTTATATTTGTTTTATGTGAAATTAAGGAATTAAGAGAGGAATAGAAGGCTTAGAGTGGAAAGGGTTAGAATTATATTGATAAACTGAATGATGATGATAATCTTGTCATTAGAAGCATAGTACAAGACCATTTTTATTTTGTTTTACCATAGGGTGAAAATTGATACATATAGATGAAAAAAATTAAAGCAGAAAGTCGATCTGCATTTTAAATGTATTTCACTAATCAGAACAAAAAAAAAAAAAAAACAGTCAAATTATTATTGAGCAACAGTACTTAACTCAGATATTAGTAAATGCTCTTTCCTACAAAGATTAATAGCATAATTCAGAAGCCATTCCTATGAATGTAGCAATAGTTTACCTGTCTTCAATTGACAGAGCAAAGTTTTGATCAGTTTTATCTTGGTCAGAAGGAAGAGAATATACAGAAAACGATGATGGAAGTCTAAAGCCAGTGAGTTTGATAAAGATCTTTCTTAATTTCTTTTTCCTTGAAACACTTCAAGTACGTGTTCATTAGCTTGGTTTAAATCACCCTTCAAGATCTTGAGGCACTCTTTAAATTCAGCTGTATTTCTTTTCTTTTTTTCTCCATAGAGATGGAAGTCAAGCCTATTGATATTAAGAAAGGTATCTCTCTTCATTCTTTTCATTTAAAAAATCACCTATAAAGGAGCTAGTTCAAATTTGAGCATGTCATCAAAATCAAAACCTCATTAACAAGAGAAGCAAAGTTCAGTTTCATTGAGAATTGTTTAAGGCAAACTTTATCTAGTCTGTTTTGGTCCAATTTGGATGATATTGCATATATATTGTAAAGTAGCCGGGAAATAACAATGAAATTAATGGTTTAATCGGACCATTAATAGCGCACATGGAAATTGACCATGACGGCATGATTATCAGCAAGACTTAGAGAAGGAATATCTAGTTTTATTGGACGTTGCATCAATATTGACACACACACACTTGCTGATATACATGGCATTGCTCACCATTTTTCTCTTTGATTATTACAAAGATAAAGAAAGATAGAATATGGATATAAGAGTTATTTATATACAGTTTTAGGGGTTAGTTGATAAAGGATCACATTTTTTTTCTTTGTTCATTCCCCCTAGAACGAAGCTCTTAGTAAGTCTTCCTTCCAGTTAATTGCCGAAATAGCTAATAGAGAACATTAAGCTGGTTGTGTTTAATTAATGAGTCCTGAACAGTAAGTAGCGGGGTTTCACAAAGTTATGCTTTATTTATGATTTTAATGTTGATGATTGTTATTATTTGACTTTTATTTTATTCTACTGTCATTGTTATTTTAGATTATTTTCATTATGTTCACATTGCATGAGATGAAGTAAATGTGCACATGATGCTTTATAAGTGCCTTTAAGTGAAAATAGTGAAAGATGAAATTGGAGATAGCGAATAGTGTCCTTTCAGTTTCACCAGGGTTCGTATAGCTTTGTCTTTGTAAGAATAGTAACTTTCCTCAGGATGATTTGGATTAAGTCTTGTAAATCTTAAATATTTTATCTGTAGATCTTACAATTAGGGTTTTTTGATATATGCAATAAGATCCACTCCCAGTAGTAGGCATTTCATCACTTAAATTATTTCATATGATGAGACACACTTATTATATTTTAAAGGCTTATTGCATATGCCAGTTGAATACATGTCCTGAACGTACAGTACCCAGTGTATTTTCAATTTGTTTAATAGGAGATGTAGGAATACTTTATATAGATAGGAATTATATTGACTAGGTTTTGATAACTCCTCACATGGAAAAAGTCATCAACAATATTAATGTGTGATAAATTGAACTACTGAAACATTCTGATTCATTTAGATTCATTAGTGGTCTTTTTACTTTTATCAATATTTTGTATGTATTTCTATAGAGAAGACACAAGATTTGTAGTCTGTAAAGTTATTGGATAAGATGATCGTAGGTGTGGTTGCCAGTGCAGTCAGGATTAAAGTGCCATTTTCTGCAATTTTTATTATTGCATCATTTGTTCATAAGCAGTATAAGAATAGTAGTTTCCCCAAGAATAGCATTGGTATTTCTCATCCAGATTTGATCAGTACTTAGAAGATATGTCCAGAAATGTGGTGGTTGTTTTGAAGATACCTGCTCACTTTGACATTCAAACCTCTATGTAAATGCTTGAAGGCACATGCTCATAGACATGCATACTCAGGCACAACCACACACAGACATAGACACACGCACACGCACACATACATGCACACGTACATGCACACGCACACATACATGCACACGTACATGCACACACACACACACACACACACACACACACACACACACACACACACACACACACACACACACACACACACACACACACACACACACACACACACACACACACACACACACACACACACACACACACACACACACACACGCACATGCACACACACACACACACACACACACACACACACACACACACACACACACACACACACACACACACACATACACACACACACACACACACACGTACACACACACACACACACACACACACACACACACACACACACACACACACACACACACACACACACACACACACACACACACACACACACACACACACACACACACACACACACACACACACACACACACACACACACACACACACACACACACACACTCAAACACTCTTTCTATCTTTCCCCCGCTTCTCTCCTCTCTCTGATATATGGTAATACAATTTCAAGGTGTCTCAAGTAGCGAGAAATATAACAATTTCACATGTTTTTATCTTTTGGTGTTTACAGATCTTGATGGGTGAAGTTTAAATTAAAGATTGAAAAAAAAAAACATTTAGAATTCCTGCATTTGTTATAACAGTTAACTTTTTTTTGTTTTTGTTTTCTTTTAACACCTTTCCTGGTTACTACACATATAGTATATGTAGGAATGTTTAGAAATATATATATTTTATTTTTACCTGTTTTAAGTGGAACTAGTACTAGTCAATTGAAAAACCTTTTAGCATTCCAACATTGGTTCCTCTTTTAACAGATGACTAGAAGTACTGAATTGTCATAATTTTTCTTCTAATTAGTCTTTCTCTCTCTTCACTTATAGTTAGTTGGCTTGTATTTTGGTCTTGCATCATTCCCTTCCAGACATTAGCTCTGTATGGTAGTCTTGGTTTTATCATTTCCTCAGAGGTCTCCTTGTTATGTTTGGTCTTAGCGTTCTTTGATTTTATTTTGTGCAAGACACTTTGTAGATTTTCTATTTTCATTTATTGTTACTTTTCTTTATTTTTCACTTTTTTTTTTCTAACTTCCAGATGATTTTTAAATGTATTCTAAATACATAAGATTGTACATTTCGACTATTTCTTGAGAGATGGCATAAAATGAACAAGGGAATCCCACGCTGGAAATAGAAATTCCGATATCCGTTTGATAGCTGTAGAGATGGATCTCTTTTCAGTTCCTTAACCTTTTTTTTTTTTTTTTTTTTCCTTTTTTTTTTAATTTTTTTTTTTTTTTTTTTTTTTTTGGTTTTTTTTTTTTTTTCATAAAATGGAAATACTACCAGATATCATTCCATATTTTAGATAAAATTTCATAAGCAAATCTTATGAGATACTTTGTAATTTACAGCATTACTCCTAAATGTTATTAGCAAAAAAAAAAAAAAAAAGGAAGAGGAAAAGCAAAAAAAAGAAGAAAACATAAAAACAGTTAAATATATATAATAATATTTATATTGCAGTTGCAGGTGATATATTGCCCTTGGTCCTAGAGTGCCAAAAGATAAGTTTCCTGAGGGCCCAATGCAGAAAGCCTCAACCCAGTGTCTGGGAGGTATGACTTTGTTCCATATTACTCAACTCATTTGTGAATCTCACATCCTCAGTACAAAGCTCACATCCCAAACACAAGTGACAAGTATGAATCAGGTTATGAGTGAGATAGAGTGTTATTACCAAGTCCCCTTCTTTAATTTTTTTGTCGTCTTTTTGCCAAATGCATAAATTAAGAATCACATAATATGTAAGAAAAAGAAGCACTTAAAGCTGGAAAGGATTTTCTTTGTGTTTGCCTCAACAACTTTCTTATTTCATTTGCATTTTGTTAACACTAAAGAACAAGATGTAGAATCATGATGTTTGTGCTCAAGTTAATTAGATGGACCTAATTATCAAAAAATATCTGTGTTTGTTTAGTTTCATATTTTTACTATAACCATATTTATTTCACATAGTTTCATTGCTGCTTAGTCATGTTTATACATTGCCTTGCAGATACATAACCTCATTTCAATCCACCATATGTATATTTGACTTGCACAGGCACAGACACACACATATGAACACGCACGAACACACACACACACACACACACGCACACACACATACACACACACACACACACACACACACACACACACACACACACACACACACACACACACACACACACACACACACACACACACATAAATATATATATATATATATATATATATATATATATATATATATATATATATATATATAGATACATATATATATATATATACACACCTCTCTGTACACACATGCATATACAAGACAGATCCTCTATAGTTGTTTAACTAAACAGATGTAATTGAAATATCAGAAATTGAAGGAATTTACAATAACGATTCATTAACCCATTGCGGACAGGTGTTATGACGTACTTGACTGGAGTGTTTAGCCTGACTTAAATGACGTTGGAGGAGAGTGGATCATTGTATTTCTTTATTGTACTATGAGTAATAAGTGAGTGAGGATGACAATTGCAATCATAATTACTATGATTGTTTTAATATCATGTAAAATTGGTTTTATCTAAAATCCAAAACCTAAGTGGCACCACTTACTCCTTGTGCTAGCAGGAGAGAAGACGAAGGTGGCTCAAACTATGCCCAGTGTCTATAATGTGCCCCTGTGCCAGTAAGACTGCCTTATACTATGTCACCCACAGTCATAAGCACAGGTTTCCTTCCTATTCCCTACCTCTTCATGTTATCTACATTTTGGGTGGTAATACTTTTCATATTCATTTATGTCAGTACACGAATAAGAAAAAATGAAGTTGCATTTTGTACTACAATAAAATAGTAATAACTTCATTGAGCTCTAATACAATTTTAGTTGAATGCAGCATTGATAGAGCCTGTCATATAACACATATGTCTCTCAATACAATAGAACACAAAAAAAGGACGAACACAAAAATGGCTCAAGTTTTACATTAAGTGACTGAAAGAGAGTGGGAAATTCCAAGATATGTTGCATGAAGCTGCCTCGTTTTGAAGTAAAACCAATCCTAAATACTGAGGAAGCCAATCTATCCCTGTCTGCAATGGTTTAATGATTGAATATGCCAAGAAAAGATCTAGATATTGTAATGATCATCATAGCTTAAAGGTTTTTATTCATAACCTGAATGGCTTGAGAAATAGAAATAGACTTTCCTTGTGATATTATCTTTATCTTCAAGATAACTCTAAATAAACAGTTCAATTTATATGACTTGGAAAGTCCTTTTATCATGTAATCAGATGTATTGATGTTATATATGCAAAGTACATAGTCCCGTATACTACACAAAACATTTCACACACATGTGGAGACATATACCCATGTGTTTAAAGTCACATACTCTAGTGCCAGTTCAAATGTCCATAATGATTGACACATTCACACACAAATGCAGACTCATTTATGTACACAAGAAGTGTGTCAGATGATGAAATTTGAAATTGAGTATATTCAGATCATATACAGAGATATACTTCTATGCTGTTCTTTAATTCATTGGTCTTTTCACTCAGATAAAAATCATTTGACCTCATCATTATGAAAAATAAAATGTCATTGTCATTCACTTGTTAATCAGTTTATTGTGGTTGCTGCTGCATTCCTCTTTGTTGTTAGTACAACTTACTTGAAAAATTCCTGAACTCAGAACCTGAATCACAAGTTGTCACTCCTGTTGCAGTTACATGTAGTGGGAACATTTAAGCTTGGTCATGTATATTTTGGCAACTGCAGATGAATATAAATTATGTTGTCTGCTTAAACTGCATACTGAAACATATAAATATGTATTGAATGGTGGCTGCATTAAGTGAGAAAACTTCCTAAAGATGATTCTTTTTTTTATTTCTCTCTTTTTGTGTGTGTGTGCGCGTATGTGTGCGTGCGTGAATCCCACCAGTGGGTGCAAGTTGACTTTAGAACCAAGAAAATATTTGTTCAGATCATGTAAAGCCTCATTGGTTTTCATTTTATGCTGAATTAATTGTTGTTTGAAGTTAAATGCAGGCTTAAATGGCCCAAGTTTTGAGCAAGACATTCCAGACATCAGCATTTGAAGGCAAATGTAATCATAAGATTTCTAACAAGTATGTACTTCAAATGGTCACGATCTCAGATTACTTCATATGATTATGTAAATCATCTCACAGAACAAAATTGTGATTTTTTCATTTGGTTGTTTTGCCTTGTAAGATAGAATAATGTTATCTTTCAGCTATAGATTTTAGTAGATGTTTAATTATGGACTTCCAGTGTTTGCCATATCAGTGTAGTGAATGTGTGAATGTATATTCTGTGATAATAAATGTACGGTCAAAAACAGTCATTTCACTACTCCTTAGTATTTTTTTTGTGAGTGATTTACATAGAGTATTATCATCTGTGCTTTTCCCCAAACTAAAGGCATTGGGCAAGATTCCGATCAAGCAGTTATGTAATCTGAATATGCATTCATACTTGAATCCTTGCATTGATTAAAGTAGCTAGGCTTCTAAATATTCAGTTGACCTGTTCATTTTATTGCCATCTCTTAAAGAAAGATAAGGAAAGAAAAAACAACAAAAAGAAAATAACTAAATATATATATATATATATATATA
>BOPN01001177.1:135000-146228 GCA_017312705.2 Penaeus japonicus | reverse complement strand
TATGTATATATATATATGTATATATGTATGTATGTCCAATATATAATTTCTATGTATTAATTTCCTCAGCTTTATGAGGAAATATATATAGGTAAATAAGTTTTATTCAATTACTTGTTTGTGCTGTAATGAATTATTTGTTTATTTATATTATTTTTGATATATTATATATATGTGTGTGTGTGTGTGTATGTATGTTTTAGTGATATTTTTTTTATGTGTTTACAGCTTTCTGAATTCATTGACATTGTTATCCTTTTTAGCTGTAGTTATTGGTAAAAAAAAAGATTTAACTAATGAATAGGAATGAAAGCCAAGTTGATTTCATATGTGTTTTTTTCCATTAAAATCGTTTGTAGTAGAAAAGCAAGACAGAGTTTGTTAGTTTGTTTGTTTCTTTAAAAGGAACACTCAAATTCATATGTTGTTCTTCTTTGTATCATTTTTTTTTCACTAAAGCTTTGCTAAACGTTGCCAAAAAAATCCAATTCTTCCATTTGTTGTTGTTATTACTCCATTTTATGAGCGATTTTTGATCGTGAATTATGAACCAGGTAATTTTCAGTGCATTTTCTAAACACTAGTGAGCTTGCTTTTCTCTTGCTGTTTAAAAATGTTACTTTTGGTGGATGTTTTTTCTATTGATTTCATTTCTTTTACCAGTTTATTTTATCTTTTTATGAGTAGTGGTCAAAGCCCCTATTTATACCAGTCATATGATGTGTATCAATTTTTAGAAAAATTAAGAGTGTTTTGTCTTCCAAATCTGAAGCATCTGTGCAGTTTCTAATTATTTGTCATTAATGAATACTTCACTCACTTCTTTTCATTTCAACTATGCATGTCATTAGGTAGCTACTTTGGATGTATTACAAATTTAGATTTAATTTAGTTTTGCTTTGCAAGATGCATCGTACAAATATACTATTTTCTATCTCCAAACGGCACTCTAACAGAATTCAACCCAAATAATGCCAAAATCTAGTATTTTCTAAATATGGAAGATGAACAGAATCTTAGCATTAACATTGCTGTATTATTCCAAGTTTTTTTAGAACTGCAGAAGATTCAAAGGGTAATATACACAAATGCAGTCAAATAGTCAAGATTTTCAGAGTTTTTCTTATTTTCCTGCTGTTCATTTTTCTGTATATTTTGTTTTGTTGTAACTATTTGTTTTCTAACTAGTTCTGCCTTTGGCATCTTTAGAACTCTAAAGTTGCCTATTTGAATTGGTTAGAGAAATATATTTAATGTACTAGGTAAAGAAAATGTAGAACAATAGTTTCCATGTGTAAGATCTTGGAATGGCTGCGAGGATGCCAAGAATCAAGTTACGCTCGTTAGCTCTTCTTGTCACCGTTATGCAGAGAGCCTGTCTTTCTTGGTGCTACCCAATTGTCCTGATATTCTGGTAGACTGAAAAAGGGATTTTATCTCACTCATAACACTGTTTGTCAGCTTTCTGAACAAGACTGTAAATGATATTGTTTTAGATGCTACCTGGAGTGTTAAAATACGAAAACATTAGCAGAGGCAGTGTCTTTACTCCAGATATGTGTAACAAGAAAGGTGCAATTTTTATGAGTCTTATATATTACAACTAAATCATGATTAAACATTATGAGCAAATAATAATTGAGAGAGTGATTATGTCTGATAGAAGGACTATATCGTATTCTTACCATCAGGTATTAGCAGTGTTTTTGAAGGGAATGAAATATTTGAAAACAAAGGAGAAAAAAGGCAATATGGAAATAAAGAAACCTTTGATTTTTTTAGGTATGTTTAATTTAAACTGCATAAAAGCAATAGCTATGCTTCCATTAATATCTTAAGAAAATTTACAATTCATTTTAAAACATTATATTATATAGGCTTTCTGAATAACCATAGCCATATATTTTAAGTTGTTATTATGTATATACTAAATCAGACTTATGTGTGTGTAAATAAATAAATATATATATATATATATATATATATATATATATATATATATATATATATATATATATATATATATATATATATATATATATATAATGCCATAGGCTTCATCACCCTGCAAATTGGCCATAATTTTAACCCTTTTGAACTACATTTTTTTCTAAATTCAAGCTAGTTGTTCCTTCAGTTGTGTAATATATATATATATATATATATATATATATATATATATATATATATATATATATATATATATATATATCATACTAAATGCTAATTAGTATCAATTTGCTGATAGACCGTATATAGTGTCATATATCACATGTCTAGCAAATAATAGAAAATACAACATCTTAAGATGTGGCCCATCTGGGAAAGGTTAATGCAGTATAAGTTCAAGTTATACAATGGTCAATTTTTAAAAAATCTTTTTAAGTAGTTTAGGCAAAGATAGAGAGTTGGCTGTCAGTGGTATGTGGTCAGCGGTTCACTTTGGCTGACAGGTAATGATTTAGAGGTCAGAGGTCACACACTTTATAATCTCTTGATTTAAGAACAGAAGCAATGTTTGTGTCTTTCAGGCGATGTATGTAAATGCAATATGGGGAATGATATTTTCTCATGTCTTGATTGAATTAGGAGATTGGGTGCTATACTTTGCATCTATATGAAAAATACATTTGTCAAGTAATTCATCAAGAAAGTAAAGTAGTAAGCACAACATAGGAATATACCTTAGATCGTATTGAATTATTGTTTTCTTCTTATGGCATTACATTATATTCTTTATGAATAGACTTCAGCCATATACAGATATCTACTCAGTTATATTTACCCATTAGGCTGTCTATATATTAGTCCAGAAAACTATTTCAGAATATAAATCTTCCAGGTAAGTTGCTCAGAGAGGGCTAGAAAACGTTTTTCTTTACCACAGGTGCAACAGATCTCAGTCATCGCCTCTCATTCCACATGGCAGACGTCCAGTTATCACTTGCAGGAGGTGGGACTCTAGGCTCCTCTTCACCCTACACGCAGCCTTCGAGACAGCGATGCCATTGTCCCACTTGCGGACGCATGCTCAGTCAGAGGAGGTAAATTTGGGGTGTTTGAATGTAGCCAATTGCTTGAGACTTTTGTTTGTTTTTTTCGTTCAAGGGTTTTGAGTTTTTATTGATGTTTTTTTTAGGTCTTTTCATGGTGTATCTGTTTCTTGATAATCATTTGATAAAATGACTATTGCTTATGATATATTTGATACCTAAGAATTGCTTATTCTGATCAACATTGTTCCATTTGCTTGTTTTTTTCTTGTCTTGCTTCATCATAGCTTGGTTCACTTAGGAAGAATAACAGCAAGCACTTAGAAGGTTAAAGTAACCATGTATATCAGTTAAGGAAGTTCCTGAAGTTAAATTGCAAGATCTCATAAGGATAGGTTGTCACTGATTGGTGGCAAATACTTATAGAAAAAGAAAATCCAATTCGTAAAATTACTGACTGATCATTTTTCTTTACAGGAATCTCAAGCAGCACCTGATCACAACTCACAAAATGTCACCAGATGATGCCACAGTTATTGTGAAAAGATATAATTTTGAACTCCTAGTTGATGAGCCCTCGATCCAGCCTCTCCCGCAGCCACCCCTTCACCCCCTCCCCCCTCTTCCGTCCCCTCCTCTGCCTCTTCTTCCAAACATACCACCGGTGTCCCCGCCAACAATATTTTTACCGCCTAAGAGTCCTCTTTCCTCTTAGCCCTGCTTACTTGGAGACTTTACGGATAATTGAAAAGAGAAGTCTGTGGTAATGACTTTTTCCTGCAAATTGAATACTCCCTTTTTATTCTTTACTGCCATTTCATTCGTATGTGTTGCAGTTTTTAGCAAGTATTCCCTTCTCGTACCTTGAAATTGGTATAGATGCTCGTTTCTCATTTCCCTTAATAAAAGTCTTCATGTATCTTTTGCATGGCCTTTTTATGAAATGTGCTTATGGTCTGTTTTCTTCTATTACAAAACATGCGTTGAGTACTTCCAAATGGCTGCACTGGTGATAGGGTCCATTGTAGTCATGAGAGGTCATGTCATTATATAAGTATTTACAAGATATTAAAGACAGTACAACTTAAAATAAATGTTCATTAGTGTTATTATATTCTATTATTAATGGGCACTCGTATATATATTTATGTATGTGTGAGTATGGGTACAAGTGTATGACTGAGTGTGTGAATGTGGGTACGTATGCATTATTATCGACACATGGAAGAGCATAGTCATACATGTACACATACATATATATATACACAAACAATTCTGATTGTGATATTTCAAAGGGAAAATATTATAACATAAAAAAATTGCCATGATTCATCTTAGGAATAATAGAATTTGAAAACTTTGAAGTCATATTGAACTACGTAGCAGCTGAATTCGATGCAATTAAAACACCTTCTGCTTGCTTCTGTGTTCATGTCTGCTACAGGAAGCAAGGTTGTATTCTTGTGGTGCTGGAAAGGCAAGTGGTAAGGTGAATGCTGAGGACATTTACGTTTTGAAGAGCTTTCGGATAACACTTTAATCAGCAGTTGTCTTAATGGTGTTGAATGGCGTGCAGACATTACAACTATACCAAAAGAATCTGAGTATGTTACTTCTTGATTCAGTCAAATTATTCATGTTTTTTCTGGGGTTGCAAGTGTATCTTTGGTTCCAGAATGATTAGATATTATTCTACAGTCACAAATGTATGTTCTAATGAAGACGTCATTTATATTTTCATAGGAAAATTGATGAATAATAGTCTTTTTATGTAAAGTATTTAAGTTATGTGTCAAAGAACATTTTAAACCAATGTGACCTTGGTATTTGCAAGTTCTGTTATTTTATTATTTTTTAAAGTAGTAAATAAATTAAAGAGAGAAATTCCTAATGTAAAAATATGCTTGAAAGTGGAAAATAGTTAAAGTTTCTTTTATATATGATGGTCATCGCTGAATATCATCAGACTGTCACAGCAGACATAGTGAAAGTAGTGGTATGTCTGTTGATGACAACTTAAGTGCAAGAAATATGCATTAACCATTGTGTCTGCTTTCTGTGGACATTTTTTTACTATTTAGATATGATGCACCATTTGGAAATATGGCTAAAAATGGCCAAAATAAGTACAAGTAGTGGATACCCTGGTTGACTGTGGTGGCACACTTTTTACTTAGAAATAAAAACATACCAGATGTGATGTTGGTTGATACTTATTACCTGTAAATTGCCATTGTCTCCCAGAGGGCCACTAAATTAGCATTTAAGGTCTTACCAGTCACCAACCCCACCCATGTATTTTTTAAGAGAAGGTTGTGATGACTTGTCCATGTTTGAGAAGACATAAATGTACATAGTTGTTGAAAGTTCTCATAAACTCATTTTTCAAATTTGAAGACAGAACATTAGAATGAAAATATGTGGTTCTTTTCTCATTTCCTTTTTTAAGTTAGCGGTCGTCTTGCACATACGAGAATTACATTCATGTCACATCATATATGGGTAGGATATATATAACTTTCTTTTTATGTTGTTCATCACATAAACTAGTATTCAGTTTGTGCATAAGGAGTAACTCTACATTGGTAGTGTTAATAGCAGCATAACAAATGCAGACTTGAGCATTGTTATTCTGTCAATTGGTTCAAAAGAAATGCTTGTGAAATGTGACAGTGCTCACGATCTGCGACTAGCAGTTATTTTCGGTGCTGCACATACGGCATTACTTGCTCCCTTTTGTGATATTTGTATACGTAGCTTTGTGTTATAGTTAGCCTGGTATTGAAGAAATATTATTTCATAAAATATTATTTCTTACTCTCATATGAAATGCTTAAGAGTAATTCATAAGCAGTCATGATTTGTATTGTGTACTTTACATCTACTTCTATCTGCATTTCCTTCTTTGCAAGAATATTTGCGTATTGTGATAGTGAGGCTTTTTACAGGGTGGTTGCTTTATAAGTTTATTTACTTTGATATTTTTTCTGAAATTAACAAGTAAGAAAACTTCTTTCAGTTTCAGACCAGTTCACGTGAGATTTCTTTTAAATGATAAAACAGACGCAGTTCAGTATTTCATGCTACGTGTGAAAACCAAAAAATGGAGTTTGCCCTTTCTCTTATAGAAGTAAATCTAAAATTCTAAATGAAAATGCATTGATGTTTTTTGACATGGTTGATGAAGAAATACACTTTAAACATTATGTAGCAATAAGGAAGATTAACATTATTCATATTTCCATGATGAACTGGTCTGACATGGTGCTAGCAGGTCATTTCTTATTAGTGAAGGAAATTGTGATGACCTGATCATATCAGTTAGTGGCATTACAGCAATTTTCTTCTCCTCTCTTCAAATTATTTCGTATTTTGATATTATATGTAGTTTCACATGCTTCATTTTTGAAGTGTATAGTATGAATTTAAGATATACTCATTTGTATACTGCATGTATTTTTTTTTTTCTTTCATTCTTTTTTTTTTTTTTTTTGAGTTCATTATATGTGCCCATTGCTATGACAGCTTTTAATATAATTACGAGAATTCCCCATGTACTGTGCAGTCCAATCCAGAATGAGACTGCTGTAACAGAGACATTACTAGTTTTGTACTGATTAGAACTTTTCTTGTAAATAAAGATATCTCAAATTGTATATATGATAGAAATTAAAAGATTTTTCCTTAACCTATATCTTCGTGGTAATGCTGAAAGATTTTAACTCATTGACAATGGATACATGTACTATTCTGTGTTTTTTTATACTCATAGATGACCCAGAAAAAGTTTAGTTACCTAAGAGTCGAATTAGTAGGCCTACATAACCTCAACACTTTAAGCCCGACTTTGATTTCATTGAAAAAAAAATTATATTCTTATCACTATTTTTGTTATTACTGTTAGTATAATAACGACAATTATGACAGTAATAGAAATAAGATGAAAAAATCTCAGAAGTTCAAGAAATGGGGTAAACAAGTGAAGTCAGCTGGGTTTGCTAACTAACCCTTTGGTGGCTAAGTGCGTGTGAGACCATCTATATTTAAAAAAAAAGTAAAGAAAATCATGGTGGACAAGACATGTCCTCATTGTCATAACATAACAATGTTATAGCTGTATATATAGAAAGACATAATCTATAAAATATTCAAAAATACAGTATGGATTATCCAAATAGCACAAAGTTGCCCATCTCTGTTTGTAAATTATTATTAGAAAGGCAACTAAAGGGTTATGAATAATTGGATAATTCTTAAATAATCAATATTTAGGGATAATAATTTGTTTGCAATTATGATAATTTATCTCAGAGACCTTTGACGGAGAACAAGAGGAAAAATAACATGGAACAGTTTATAATCGTTTTTATTACTTCTGATATTTAACGAAGAATGAAAACCGTAGCAGAAGATTAACAATTCAAAAATATAAACAATTAAATATTCAATATAAATCAGATGTTCAACGATATAATACAGTACTCAGCATTGTCTTTCTCAGCATGTTTTCATTACTGAAAGACTGAAGAACATTTTATTCTTATTTCACAATTGCTGAGTTTGCCGGTTATCGGTGTTTGCTCAGAAGATTCTTAACATTCTTAAGATCATCCTCTGCTTGAAGACCAAGTTGATACTCGTCTTGTAAGGGAGATTCGTACATCAGAATCTCGCTTGCCTCCTCCAGGGCACCGATGGATTCCTGACGGTAGATGTGGCGATGGGTATTAGTGTACTTCGATTATTTTCTGACATTTTAGTGCTTGCTTTTACTTAGTCTGATTATGACTTTATTCGGATTCGAATTGAAATTTTTTATATGCAGTATATTAACACTGATTTCATTTTATTTATTGTATGCATTTTATAACTTCTGTTGAGCTATTACGAAATAGTAACCAACCCATGACGAAACGGACAAACAAATCGATTACTTTCGCCCCTCGTGAATGTTTAAGATATTAAAGATTCGACACATGTCCTAATGCACTTCAGTATAACTAAAAGTATTAATTTGAAAACAGAAAATCATGGTAAATCAAACCTTAAGAAGATTTTTCCCCAGGCCGGACATCTTCATCTTCTTTGGCAGTCTTCGGTATTTCTCCATCAGACTTGCCTGCAGTTCATAGCATAAGAGGCCACGAAGTCTACTTCTACCTGCAGAGTAGATAGGGAAAAATATATTAATTGAAAACGACTATATGTCAGTAGAGTACTCACTGAGATTTATTTTTGTCATCATTATCTTCAAAGCATTGCATAACATCAAAAGTGACGAATATTTCATACAGCGCGACTATTTAGACAACTGAAGCTTAACGAAAGACGATAAATGCTCCAGTACCTGAAGACAAATGTTCCTTATTAATTTTTGCTTTCATATAAGCATAAAAGTCATATTTCCTTGTAGCTTGAGTGCTGGACTAGTACTAAATGTTCGATAAAAATAGTTTAGTTGACAGATTCCAAAGTCGAAGGACAGGAATATACTAAATATTTCTGCATGTAATTTTTCAATTTCTACAGAATTATATTGCAGACTGCAGTGCTACAACACAGAATAACAGTATACACGCATCTATAATAACACCTGAAGCTGTAGATATTAATTTATAATATGATCAATTAGAAATCTAAATTCAAGCTTATTTGCAATTACGTTACATCAACTGCACCAGGAGTATCTGATATTATGACCCTAAGAGAGTAAAACTAGAAAGCAAAACATCTGACATGTCTGAAAAAGAACACCTTGTCACAGATTTGAGATGAGTGATGAAAGCCTAACCTGGACAGAAGATGTCGGCCAGTGCAAGGACCTCCCTGCAAAGTGTCTCCTTCCGCTGTAGCAAGTCTTTCGAGAGAGACTGGATGTCGCTGTTACTCTCATCGCCGGACCGGCCGTACATCTGTGCCAGAGCCAATTTTACGTCGCTTCGGTAATAGTGGTTGTCAGACAACTTCTTTGACGTTTCTTTCAGGAAACTTTCAGATGCCTGGAGTGAGCCCTCTTTTAGACCTATCAATTTCTCTCCCGTCCATTTCAGGAAGTCTTCTACTTCATCTATGTTGAGTGTTTCTTCGCATGCATTGCAGACCCAAGCGTCCGGGCTAAGAGGACTAGGGGATGGCAAGATAGACCCCGAGGAACATTTCGTGCATCGAAGACTGCTGAGGTTTGTGCCCAGTTCTGTAGGGTCCATACACCGATTACAAACACACTTAAAATATTTTGTTGTCCGAAGGTGCAGTTGTCGGTTAGCTGTCCCCCACATTGGGTCGGTGTAAGAGGTTTGTATGTGCTCTCCCTTGCTGATCTTTGTTGCTGCTCTTACAATGATATTCAGCTGTGTGTCAAAAGTCCTCGTGGTATTCGGGATGCAGGAGTGCTCCAGGAGGCACGCTTTTCCATATAGACCTATGATACTGGGCCCTGGGATCTCGAAACCGTTTACATCTATGATGCCACATACCGTGTGGATCTCCTCGTCCGAGAATGAAAGTACCCGAAGGTATTGCCTCATGAAGTTCACCACATTAGCTTGGTTGACTTCGTGGACGTCTGTGTTGATGCGTTGCTCGAGGTGGGATTCCATCTGCATGAGAGTTGCCCATTTTTCGGGCGATTTCTCCTTCATCCACAAACATCTGAGCGGAGTGATGCATTCGTACATCTGGTTAACCTCCATGAACTTGTGAACCTGGACTTTGACGGGCCTCGAGGGGAAAAAAGAGAGAAAGGGACTTATACTCTTGTGTGTGAGTTATTTCCCTGCGGAATCTGGTGTCATAACATTGAAACCACGTTTGTTTTTCGACTAAAGACTTTTATCATGACTTCTTATAAGAGTTTATTAAGCATTTGGGCATTTCAAGTACAACCTTCATTATTCAGGTCTGTCAAGTATCAATCTATTTTAACGAAAAGAAAAACATTATAATAAAACCACTTTAACCTTACTTTCACATGGCTCAGTGTGTGTATTTCGTACCTGTTTCTGGAGAGTTGGCACTCAGGGTTATGAAGGACGACCATTTGGCACTCCGGTCCACATAGCGGCCATCCACAGTCAGTGCACGAGTAGGAACCATCCACGGGGGTGAAACAGCCAAGGCACACCGGCACCGTTACCTGCACGTGATATTGGTACGGTGAAGAATGACAAAAGTTATATCTTTACACACACACACACACACACACACACACACACACACACACACACACACACACACACACACACACACACACATACACACACACACACACACACACACACACACACACATACACACAAAAAAAAAAAAAATAAAAAAATAAATAATAATCACAAATTATATCTTCATACACTTCACAATCACTGTCTCGGAAGGCAAAGTAAGGCCTATATTTTCCTTTTTCCGTTTTACAATCATATTTGCAACTTCTCCCACTTATCTGCCCATTCTAAACTGCTTATAATTTCCGGCATTTGCTAAATGTACCACCGGCAAAATTAGATCTGATTCTATCATTTATAATAACGTATCGAACATCGCTGAAAGTAGTCTTAGATATAAATATTCATTCTCTTCATTAATACAAACGTACATATATGTACACACATACACACACACACACACGCACAAACACACACAGACACACACACACACACAAACACACATTCGTGGACCATTTGCCTTTATTAAAAATAACAGACTTTCCCGCCATGAATTGTAAACAAATCCATATTCTCGAATCTTCTGTCTCTATCTAGCCTCTTTCTCCACTTTCAAATGCATGTTCTCTATCATCTCTGCTGCCACTCTGCCATCCACCTTAACTTCCGGAAGACTCACCTGCCTTGGCCCAACTACGAGCGGCGAATCTCGTAAGATAACCTCGCCGGGAAGGATATCACGTGACGCCTCCAGGTAGCGGCCCAATGCATCGCTCTGACACACCCTGGAGACACGTGGAGGTGGTAAGCCGTTAGACATGTTTATGATTAGAGTGATTTTTTTTATTTTTTTATCAAGAAAGTGAAATGGATCTACTGTTTTATCCATAAATATAGCATGATTTTGATCTATAAATCTGATTGAAATGCAAAATTTCTTAGTATTTCTTCCTATGGAAAAATATGATGCTTATGAAACATGTAAATGTACTCTGTTATATCGTATGGCAATTCGGTTATATGTGCCCAATAGATGGACACCAAAAACACCCTTTTTTATTTGATAAAGGAGCGC
>BOPN01001177.1:112500-120000 GCA_017312705.2 Penaeus japonicus | reverse complement strand
TGTCAAAAATATCAAGGTTATGTAACAGCAGGTATATGGGATTGGTTGATATAAAGATAAGGAATGACCTAAATAATTGCTTTGTATATCATTAGTAACAGACTTTTTAATTCATCACAAGTAATATAATCCTAACCTGTCACAGAGATTAGAACTTTTTTTTTTTTTTTCTTTTGTCTTTTTCGGGACAAGTATTATGAATATTAAATTTCCACGTGATTTACAATACATGTTGACAAATATAAAACGAAATAACCGAGCAAGGGGTATTGCAGGGAAAGAGGAGGTATACACATTGCAAGAGATATGCTTATCTGATTACAAACAAACAAAAATATAGAGATATTAAGCTGTGATTCAGACCTAGCTGTTTATTTATCAAGAGCAATATCAAATTCCAAAGAAAATTAACCTGAAAAATCATTCTGAAAAAGACACACCATCTTTATAACACATAATACACATAATACAAGATCAACAACCATACAACAACAACCGATAATAAATATGGCATAAAATATCTAGAACAAATCGTCGACTTGCCAGCCGCGGCATCTCAAGGACATTGCAGCGCCAGCCGCGGAGCCGATAAGCAACGAGGGCGAGATTTACAGATCTGTAAATCTTGCAAGGGAGTTGCAAGAAATTGGTGGAAGGGCTACACGAAACGAAAGGGCGCGCGGCTCTGTTGATATATGTCTGATGCGTATATCTCTATCTGCATTTATCTATCTACACACACAGACTTGTGTATGTACACACTCGCATGCACGTAAGCACACACGCACGCACGCAAGCACGCACACGTATACGCACACGCACACGCACACACACATGCACACGCACACGCACACACACACACACACACACACACACACACACACACACACACACACACACACACACACACACAACTAATTGACCAATGATTTTAGTAAGAAAATTTGATGTATTTCTAGAGAGACATCCTGGTGACATAAATGACCAAATATGATTAATTATGATATCATAGATAGCCGTCAAGTGAACTGAAGGCTAAAAAGGGAATGAGGAGGGCATGGGCGGAGCTAAATGACGTCATCTGAGGTCTAGTATAAATAGGACGGACGAGGAGGCTCTATCTCAAGGCAACGACGCGCCACTCCTCATCAAGAACGGTGAGTGTAAGATACGTTATCAACAGAGTGTGTTAGAAAGTTCCGGTCAAGCAGTAATAAGGAATATCGTTTGGATGACTTTGTTTAGTTGCGTAGAAGGGAATGTGGAATGAAGTGTTCGTGTTCAATACATAGTGAAATGTGAGTTGTAAATACCGTAGATTTATTTTCACTTGACCCGTATTATTTTCATTGGTATGTATAGTCAACAATTCATTTGTATACTAACAATGACATAAGATGGACTGATATACATGTATGTACGTGTATATGTATATATATACATACATATATATACATACATATATATATATATACATATATAAATATATTTATATATATAATATATATATAAAGAAAGAGAGAGGGAGAGAAAGACGGACAGCCATACAGACAGACAGTCAGTCAAACAGACAAAAAGACGGACAAACAGAGAAAGATGCAGAGAGACAGAGAAAGAGAAGCAAACAGACAAACAAGTAAAAAGAAAAACACACAATCTGATAGAAAAAAAAGAAAAAAGAAAGAAAGAAAGAAAAAAACAATCATGGAAATCAAGTAACAACGCCAAGAGGAATATTTTTAGGAGAAAAACATTCGGCAAAAAAAGTTACTTTACATATGTGCTGTTGGAGGGAGATGGGGAGGAGGGAAGGAGGAAGGGAGGGAGGGAGGGAGGAAAGGAGAAAGGAAGGGAGGGAGGCTGCAATCAGATCTGTAATGTTAGGCCTGAAATCAGGATCTTTAATGTTAGGCCTGCAATCAGGATCTTTAATGTTAGGCCTGCAATCAGGATCTTTAATGATAGGCCTGCAATCAGGATCTGAGAGAGAGAGAGAGAGAGAGAGAGAGAGAGAGAGAGAGAGAGAGAGAGAAGGAAAAAGAGAGTATATATATACACACACACACACACAAACACAACAGAAGCAGAATAAATCCCTCTCTCTGTCTTTCATACCCAACCTAAAAGGCCACAATAAAAAAAAAATCTACCAAAGTCATCCCTAAAACCTTCCAAAATTTCCCGTTTTCTGCGACCAAACAATAACATGGCGACCACGAGAGCAGCGTTCAGACTACCGGCTGTTCTACAACGCCGTCAAATATCAACGGTAAAGCGATATATTAATCTTGACACCGATAAAAATGTCATAGAGATGATAGCATGTCATTCTGTATATGTCATGTCTTTCGAAGTGTAGTCATGGCTGCAGGGAAGGCGTGTTATTTCTCGGGTTCAGTTATTTGAAGCTGTTCGTGAAAATATTATATAATATATATCTAATTTGAGAAGATGATAACGATTCTGATATTGTCAGAATAGGTATCCTTATTTCTTAGTTAGTGACCATGCTTATTATTGAGGGAAAATATATGGTATATTGGGTATTTTTTCTCGTGCTTGGCTATGAACTTTTCCAAATTCACTGAAATGTTAGGCCTACAATCAGGATCTGTAATGTTAGGCCTGCAATCAGGATCTTTAATGTAAGGCCTGCAATCAGAATCTGTAATGTAAGGCCTGCAATCAGAATCTGTAATGTAAGGCCTGCATTCAGGATCTGTAATGTAAGGCCTGCAATCAGAATCTTTAATGTTAGGCCTGCAATCAGGATCTGTAATGTTAGGCCTGAAATCAGGATCTTTAATGTTAGGCCTGCAATCAGGATCTTTAATGTTAGGCCTGCAATCAGGATCTTTAATGATAGGCCTGCAATCAGGATCTTTAATGTTAGGCCTGCAATCAGGATCTTTAATGATAGGCCTGCAATCAGGATCTGTAATGTTAAGCCTGCAATCAGGATCTGTAATGTAAGGCCTGAAATCAGGATCTTTAATGTTAGGCCTGCAATCAGGATCTGTAATGTTAGGCCTGAAATCAGGATCTTTAATGATAGGCCTGCAATCAGGATCTGTAATGTTAAGCCTGCAATCAGGATCTGTAATGTAAGGCCTGAAATCAGGATCTTTAATGTTAGGCCTGCAATCAGGATCTGTAATGTTAGGCCTGCAATCAGGATCTTTAATGTTAGGCCTGCAATCAGGATCTTTAATGTTAGGCCTGCAATCAGGATCTTTAATGTTAGGCCTGCAATCAGGATCTTTAATGTTAGGCCTGCAATCAGGATCTTTAATGTTAGGCCTGCAATCAGGATCTTTAATGTTAGGCCTGCAATCAGGATCTTTAATGTTAGGCCTGCAATCAGGATCTTTAATGTTAGGCCTGCAATCAGGATCTTTAATGTTAGGCCTGCAATCAGGATCTTTAATGTTAGGCCTGCAATCAGGATCTTTAATGTTAGGCCTGCAATCAGGATCTTTAATGTTAGGCCTGCAATCAGGATCTTTAATGTTAGGCCTGCAATCAGGATCTTTAATGTTAGGCCTGCAATCAGGATCTTTAATGTTAGGCCTGCAATCAGGATCTTTAATGTTAGGCCTGCAATCAGGATCTTTAATGTTAGGCCTGCAATCAGGATCTTTAATGTTAGGCCTGCAATCAGGATCTTTAATGTTAGGCCTGCAATCAGGATCTTTAATGTTAGGCCTGCAATCAGGATCTTTAATGTTAGGCCTGCAATCAGGATCTTTAATGTTAGGCCTGCAATCAGGATCTTTAATGTTAGGCCTGCAATCAGGATCTGTAATGTTAGGCCTGCAATCAGGATCTTTAATGTTAGGCCTGCAATCAGAATCTTTAATGTTAGGCCTGCAATCAGAATCTTTAATGTTAGGCCTGCAATCAGGATCTTTAATGTTAGGCCTGCAATCAGGATCTTTAATGTTAGGCCTGCAATCAGGATCTTTAATGTTAGGCCTGCAATCAGGATCTGTAATGTAAGGCCTGAAATCAGGATCTTTAATGTTAGGCCTGCAATCAGGATCTTTAATGTTAAGCCTGCAATCAGGATCTTTAATGTTAGGCCTGCAATCAGAATCTTTAATGTTAGGCCTGCAATCAGAATCTTTAATGTTAGGCCTGCAATCAGGATCTTTAATGATAGGCCTGCAATCAGGATCTGTAATGTAAGGCCTGCAATCAGGATCTTTAATGTTAGGCCTGCAATCAGGATCTGTAATGTTAGGCCTGCAATCAGGATCTGTAATGTTAGGCCTGCAATCAGAATCTGTAATGATAGGCCTGCAATCAGGATCTATAATGTTAAGCCTGCATTCAGGATCTGTAATGATAGGCCTGCAATCAGGATTTGTAATGTTAGGCCTGCAATCAGGATCTGTAATTTTAGGCCTGCAATCAGGATCTGTAATGTGAAGCCTGCAATCAGCAGTGCAACATAATAATGGTGCAGTGTTAAGCCATTGTCGGGGCCTCTGAGGAAGACTTGCTTCCTAAATTACTTATTAGTTCTACAAGCTTTCTCTTACTAGAATATGTGGTGGAGTCTTGTAAGTAAGCCTTTTTTAGCAGGCTTGGAGGCTTGGCTGTGGCTTAGGATGGATCAGATGTTGTATTTTAAGGATATACCTTTTTATTTAACAGTGTGAGTTTGAGATGAATTATGTAGCTGTTAGTATGACTGACATTGTGAAGATCCAGCTCTGAAATGTAGACTCTGTTAAGGTCCAGCTAATGAATTCAGGTGAGATAAGGAGGTCTGCAAGCTATGTTGGCAGAATATGTGGTTGAGGTTTTTTGGCCTTTGCTTTAGTGCTGAAGGTGCTGAGGCCATGTGGGTTGCTGAGTCTCTGTGGGTGTATCTTTTATAAGTGGCCGTGAGTTTATCTTTACTTTCTGCTTTTTATTATGGTTATTATCTTAGTTTTTGCCTTATCTATGTGGTCCTCATTTCAAGATTTATAACAAATGGAACCCATTACATGAGCAGACCATTATTTATAATATGATTTTACATGTATATGATGTTAATGTGGCATTAGCATATCTGGTAGCTACATCATGTGCTAGTATTGTTATTGAAGACGTTAGTGATCGAGAACTTATGATATAAGGGAAGAAATATATAAATAGAAACTCGGGAGAACACCACATAGGTCCTCATGAGCGAGAAGACAAATATTGCAATATATGTATTCTTTTTCTCTTGTTGTGGAATATGACTTTAACATATTTCAAAATATCCTTTCAGATTCTGAGCGCCTAAGATTAAGTCGAGTTTTAAGTTAGATATTGGTATGCTTTACTTAATAATTATTTTATTTCTTAGAGGTAGTGACCCAAGAAACCTTCAGTATATGTAATTTTTATCAACATTATAATTACACAGCTGAAAAAAAAAAAAAAAAAAAAATGTATTTTGACATCTCATTCTTTTCAATTCAGTTTTCTGTTTGTTAATGTATTATATTTACACATTATGTACACAGACTGTAATATTTTCATATAATAACAAATTCTTTTCTAATATTTGCATTTTTCTAGCATTTTGTCTGGATGTTGGTGCATCAAAAAAGTTATTTCACGGTGAATTTATTATCTCTTTGATGTTTAAATGGCAAGGGTCATGCTTTAAAGTATTTTTGTGAGTGTGTTCTCTGCCTTGCTGGTAACAAAAGTATGATTTTGAATTGATGTGTTGATATATAAGATCATTGATTTAAATTAATTTCTGGTAAGATTTCTATGCATTATGATCTGATTACAAATTTAGATGGTGACATATTTATGTAATTATTACAAAATGCAGTCAGAATGCTGTACATATTATATTGCTGTAAGTATATTACCAAAAGATATTTTATTGGCTGTTACACTTAGATACTAAGGGTCACTTTAGTGAAAACATATCAAACTGAGTATAGCACAACACGTACTCTGTTTATGGTTTACACGATGTGAAAGAATGGATTTGAGTCCTTTGTTCTTTTTATCCATTTTCCACATTATCATTTTTTTCTTTACACATGCACACACACACTCATACTTATTCTTCCTCCCTCTCCCTCCCTCCCTCCCTCTTTCCCTTCCTTCCCATCTCTTTCCCTTCCTTCCCATCTCTTTCCCTTCCTTCCCATCTCTTTCCCTTCCTTCCCATCTCTTTCCCTTCCTTCCCATCTCTTTCCCTCCCTCCCTCCCTCCCTCTTCCCCTCCCTCCCTCTTCCCCTCTCTCTCCCTCTTCCCCTCCCTCCCTCCTTTCCTCTCTCTCTCTCTTTCTCTCTTTTTCTTTCTCTTTCTTTGTCTCTCTTTCTTTCGTTCTTTCTTTCTTTCTTTCTTTCTTTCTCTCTCTTTTTTTCTCTCTCTTTTCTCTCTCTCTCTCTCTCTCTCTCTCTCTCTCTCTCTCTCTCTCTCTCTCTATATATATATAGATATATATATATATATATAGTATAGATATATATATATATATATAGTATAGATATATATATATATATATATATATATATATATATATATATATATATGTATGTATGTATATATGTATGTATGTATGTATGTATACATATATATCATGTTAAAGATCCAAATCACAGGCACAAATATGCACTCACACACAACACCGAGGGCGAAAACAATATAATTGTGAACGGCGCCGTAGACCATGAGGTGGCGGGACACGTAAGTCGAATTGTCTGTAAAGTGATCTATGTTCAATGCACACTCCATTCTGAGGTTTGTTTCTACACCACCTTTCCTTCTTGCCTCCGCCCACCAAAGTCACTCCTTCGAAACTGATGAAGACGCTCGGGTTTCACGCAGTGGAACACGCCAGGAGTCAGGGAGTCAGGAGAGACATGGAGTACGTCTTTGCTTGGTAAAGACAGGAAACTAAATGTTGCCGCGGGGTGTCTTTGTAAAGGCCTCGGTAAGGACATCGACGGACAGACCCTTGATCTCTCGATGTTCTTTGGGATGTTGTTGTTGTTGTCTTTTGCTGTTGTGATTTCCTTTATGTTTATCTTTTTTTTTTTTTTCTTATTACAGACTTGATTATTTCGTTGTGCGTTGTTAATGATGGGGTTGCTTTACTAGGTAAGGTCTGTCGTCATCCGGGTTTTTTCCCTTCGCGTCCTGCAATGAACAATGTTCCTACGATCGACACTGCATCCATCGACCAGTTTTTGTGCCACGAGATTCCTAATCGAGACGTCTTGAAGGAACGTTTGGTTTGTACGTTGCGTGACACTTAATCGTTAAGAGGAATAAACTCGGATTTTCCAAAGGATATGACAGAAGGATGTTTTTAGTGTGTTGAGTAGAGAGAGAAATGATAGAGTATGTATTGTTATAGACTGAGATATTTGATATCTAATATATATAGAATATGTGGTGATTAAAATGAAAAATCTTTTTTGTTTACAGAGTACAGTGGCCCATGCAAAAGCTGTGAAGGGGCCAGATTTGGTGCTGAAGGAACGAGAATGG
>BOPN01001177.1:80000-90000 GCA_017312705.2 Penaeus japonicus | reverse complement strand
ATAAGTTATCATTGTCCTCCCCCGGTGACCAAATTTCCAAACGGACATATAAAACAACCAAAATTGATTGAGGTTATCACAAAAGCGTCAGGAAATCTGCTGTTGCGATAGAATAACTGCCAACATGAATAACGTTACATCATCATGCACAAATCAGACCATCTTTTTTTTCAGGGTATTTGTGGCATAGCTGAAGTTCAGTGAATTGTTTCTGTGAAATTCGTGAGGTTGAAAGAATGGAATTACTGATAAGAATGATGATAATTAGACTCGTGGTTATGATTGAGGATATGAGGGTAATGATAATCAGAGTTATCGTGATAGTGATGATGATAATGATGATAATGATAATAATGATGATAATAATGATAATCATTATGATAATAATGATAATCATTATGATGATAATGATAATAAGGATAATAATGATAGTTGTTATGATGATAATGGTAATAATCTGGATAATAATGATAACTATCATGATAATAAAGACCACATTGATAATAATAGAAATAATAACAGTAAAAATGATGAGCAACAACAGAAATTTAAAAAAAAAATAATGTTAAAGATTATGATAACAATAGCAATGACAAAACGAGAAATTAACAAATAGCAATAATAAACATAATCAAGCTCATAAATATCCAGTGTTGCCTGGCGTTACTATGGCTGGGCATCACGGTGGGTAAGGACCAAGCTCAGATCGAGTCAACAATCACACACACACACGCACACACTGGTACACACTCAGGAGTCAACACATGCTGACACAGGAAGGTTCGCCATAGCGGCCACAGCCCGGCCATAGCATTTGTTCCACATATCTGGCTTATCCTTATCATTATTATCATAATGATACTGATGATAATATGAATAAGACTGATAATGATAATGCCAATGACAAAAACTGTAGATAATTACAATAACAATGATAATAAAAATATCAATGGTAAAAAAATGATAATCATATGATAACAAAAATTATTATGATGATGATGATGATGTTGTTAATGGTTAAAGAAATTATAATAACCATATAACTAATATCAATAAAGAAAGAAAGAAAGAAGAAAAAAAACAGCAAGGAACACCATATCCTACATATTAAGATAGCGTAGCTAGCTCTTATCCCATTAAAGGATGAACAATTTAATTATCAAAACCCCCACACATCAAACACTGTCAAAGTAAAAGCCGGGAGATTTTTCCAGGGCATGTGGACAGAAACCTTTCTTTCACATAATGATTTTTAAGCCATTAACTTACCTTTCATCGTCAGCTCATAAGACCAACAATGGGGAGGAAGGAAAAACAAGGGGAAAAGAGCGTACTCAGAGGGGAAAGTGGAAGAATGCATTTTAGTAGCTTTTGTAGGAGAGAGAGAGAGAGGGAGGTGTAGAGAGATAGAGAGAGAAATAGAGAGAGAAAGAGATAGAGAGAAAGAGAGAGAGAGAGAGAGGGAAGGAGAGAGAGCGAGAGAGAGAGAGAGAGGGAGAGAAGGAGAGAGAGAGCGAGAGAGAGGAATAGATATATAGAGAGAATGAGATAGAGAGAGATAGAGGAGAGATAGAGATAGAGAGAGCGAGAGAGAGAGAGACATAGATATATATAGAGAGAATGAGAGAGAGAGATAGAGATAGATAGGTAGATAGATAGAGACAGAGAAAGAGAGAGAGAATGAAATATACTACAGCGTAGAAAGCAAACTCTTAGATCTGCTCAAACACTATCTAGATGACAGAGGAGGGTAGTCCTTAATGGAACACACTCTGCCTATCATAACATCAAGGCAGGTGTCCCCCAAGGAAGCATACTAGGCCCTCTGGTGTGGAACATCTTCCGTAACGATTTACTTCACATCATCCCTCGATCCAAAGCATTTACAGACCATGACACTGTACCCAGTTGCAAGTTCAGTTCAGTTCAGAGAGATTTGCGAAGACGTCCCTTCGCCCGGGCTATATCCACGAGGCGGCCCGGCCTCTGCCAGCTATAGGTGCTGACCCATCTGATCATCATCATTGAATACTTACCGTGGCGGTTGGATTGCCTGAAGGCACTCCAGTTGCCAGGGGGCAAGCGATAGGCATAGCCGCCTTACCAGCCCGGCGGCTGTCGTCTCTGGGCCCTGCCTGAGGAAGCGAGTGTGCTCGCATTCCATCAGGTAGTGCTCTATCTTGGCGTCCGGCGCGCCACAATGTCTACAGCGTCGCTCATAATGCCCAATGGTGGGTATGATTTGCCACACACAAGGGTAGCCTAATCTCAGTCTGTGAAGATTGACTTCGGCTCGCCTTGGCATTCTAGGGGAGAGTATCAGCGACTCATAGCCTGTGGCGTCTGAGTACCAGCTGGCTGAGGGGGAGGTTCTCGCTTCCTCTCTATGTCGCTGCAGGGCACCGACCCTGCCCTGCGGCATCCGCTTTACGCCATAACAAGTTTCCGGCTGCGGATGCACCACAAGATCGCTCAAGGGTTTTTTCCTGCCTTCCTCCGCTGTCTGTCAGCTACATCGTTCCCTTCAATACATCAACCGGAATCAGTTGATGATAATGCGTCTACCCCTGATCAGGATTCTCTGAGCAATGGTAAGAATCGTGGTCAGAAGATAAACGTTATCAAGGGGCGTGCTTTGCTGCAGGCTGTCAGTGGCGGCCCTAGAGTCTGTATGTATGACAACATGCCCGTCCGTCTGGGCTGCATGAACCTCGGCTCCATAATGGCGACTGCCTCTGCTTGGAGCGAGGAGGCATTGTCGGATATCTGCATATGTCCCTTGCTGCAAAACCGGCGCCTGCAGTGTGGGAAATGGGGTCTACAGAACCATCCGTGAAGTAGGTTTTACTACCCGGTGGAGTGATTTCTGCAATATTCCTTTCCGCCTCGGCTTTCAAAAGAGACGGAGAATACTGTGTCTTTCTCCTTGACGGGTTCATGACAGAGTACTCTATCAAGGATCTTGCCCATGGCGGGGCTGTGGCATACTTAGGGTGGGGGAAGTCCATGCCCTTAACCAACAGTGTCTCCTTGAGCTCAAAGCGTATCAGCACCCTGGCTGTACGAGACAGCCTGGTGTTGTTGGCAAAGAGTTCATGGTTCTGTGCAAGCTGACACTGCACTTTTTGACTTAGCTGCGAGTCCGGTGGGGACTGTAGGACTTTGGCAAGAAACTGAGCCACCATCTGATCGATCCGGATGTCCAGGGGGAAGAGATTGGCCTCCAAGAGGTTGGTAACCTTAGCCCATCCAGGAGCACCCAGAATGATTCTGGTGGTCTCGTTTTGTATGACGTCAAGCCTTTTCCTTAGTCCAGGCTTGACGGCAATCAGGGCGACGGAGGCGTAGTCCACGATGGGACGGACAGCGTGCACATAAAAGGATCTTAGTACATGGTGCCCAGCCCCTAAGCGCCACCCTGACAGAGCTCTCATGACAGAGAGTCTTGCCTTGGTCCATTCTAGGAGGTATTGAATATCCGAGCGGAAGGTGAGGTTCTTGTCAACCCATACACCCAGGTAATGGAAGATGGGAACCCACTCCAGCTCTAACCCTTGGACTCGCAGCCTTTGGTCTTGGACATCCTGTTTCAGCGCCATTGCCTTCGATTTGGCTGCTGAGATCTTAAGCCCAACTCTGCGGCATTCCTCAGACATTAGATCCAACGCTGGGTCTTTCTGACTAGGTTCTCATTCTATCTCCCAGTAGAGATAATTGCCAGATCATCAGCATATAAAATTATCTTGCACCCCACTGGAGATGGAATGTCGAGGATGCTGCTTTTATGAGGGTGTTAAGCAGGCCGGACTGAGGGCCCACCCCTTGTAGAGTGCCATTCTCCAGGGGCAAGTGTCCGGAAAGGTGACAAGACTTCACTCTGTATTCTGTCCCGAAAATAGTCACCAATCCAGGCAAGCAGTCTGCCCTTGATTCCCTTGCGGATCAGGACCTCTTGAATGGCGAGTGGGCTTGCCAGTTCAAAAGCCTTCTCCAGGTCCAGGAAAACAATGACAGATCTGGTGCTGACCTTGATGCTCAGTAGGTGGCCATGCTGTGAGCAGTGCTCTTACCCCTTGTGAACCCATGCCGGGTGTTCATGTGGAGGTCAAGCTTTCGTGGAGCCGGTTCAGTACCATTCTCTCTGCTGTCTTTCCCAGACTGGCTGGTAAGGAATGGGCAGTGACCCGGCTCTTTTGGTTTAGGGATGGGAACTATGTCAGCCCTCTTCAAGCACTGTGGTAGTGAGGAGATCTCCCAGGACTTGTTGTGAGATAAGAGTGCAACTTACCTTCAAAGGGCCTAGGTGGAAATGATGGGGTAGGAGATCCCAGCACAACCGGGAGCTGTGTGAACTGAGTCTTATATGTCCGCATGTTCCTCAGAACTGGCATCAGCATCATCAGAGCCACCGTTTCTCTGATGAGGGCATGCCTGCCTGGAAGCAGTTCCTCTTGGCATGCCCTCAATTCTGCTTCCGTAGACCGGCGCTACTCGCCTCTGACCATGGTCATGGTGGGTGCTACAGGGGGCTGAGCGATTTGTGGCCCGTCTGATACGTTTCCACAGCTCTGAAAGAGGGAATTTTATTGGTCAAGGACTCACACCACTCCAGCCACTTTTCCTGCTTTACCCTCTTAGCACTTTCTGAGCATCCCTGAGCCTCTCTCAAAAGAGCGTGGTTCTCAGGGGTTCTCTGTCTGCGAAAGTGTCTTCTGCACATATTGATTCTGTGGTTGACCTCCTTAATTTCATCATTGTAGTACCAGGCGTCTTTGAAACACCTGGACCACGGACGAGTTTTGGGAATGGTCTCTGAGGCTGCCTTGTCTATGGCATTAGCTGGTGTATAAGTGTATCCACATTATCATTAAGTGAGAATTCACTGGTTCTGAGGCACCTGGCCAGGGCCTCCTCGGCTTCCAGTTGGCCCTGTCCACCTTCCATCGAGGATTGTGCTGGGGCATGGGTGCCGGGCCAGCATCCAAGATGGTGGTGACTATCCCATAGTGATCGCTCGTGGCAGTGTTGTTCACAGACCAACTAATTCTCTCGACCAGGGCCGCAGTGACAAAGGTAAGGTCAAGGACCCCCTCCGCGCCAATGTGTGTAGGCTCCTGGTTGTTGAGAAGAGCAATCTCGGGGCATGACTCTAGCGCCGCGGCTATGTGATAGCCTGCCGCATCCCGGCTCCACATGGGAGCCAGGATGGGTTAATTGAAGTGCAAAAGTCTCCCCATGAAATTGGCTCGTGTGCCGCAGCAGCACAGACTTCACTAATATCTAAGCTCCTACAGGTTGGCCTGCACACATTGTACAGCTTGAGAGACCCCCAGCCATATGGATCTCAACGGCAAAGGGGTTCAACACCTTCTCCACACTGCACAGGATCAGCAATCAGGGAGCAGGGGATAGTCGACTTCACGAGATAATCAAGACCTCTGGTGCCTTCGTTAGAGGGCAACACAAAGGGATGCTATCCCGAGAAGCGAACAGAGTCTCCTGTTAGAGTCTCCTGGAGCATGACAATGTCAATGTTCCGAGATCGCACGATCGCGTGAAGGGCGTTCCTCCAGGAAAAGCTGTTGAAATTCTACTACATTATACTTAGATTAGAAGCCATTGTGCTAATCTGAGTCCATTAAGTCTGCGTCGTCAATGACGTCGACATAATCGGTCTCAGTGTGCGACGCCCCAGTGTGGGTAACGTCAGACATTTCAGAGTCTGACAACTTCTTGGTGAGTTCGTCACTGATCGTGATTTCCTCACTGGACTCGTCACTGTCGTCAGGACAGGTCGAGCCACTAGAAGGGCTAAGTCTCCTGGGAGGTGGAGAACCCTTGGTCGCCTTGACCTTCACTCTGGATGGTCGTGGCTTCCTTACCCTTTGGATTTTGGGTTCAGCCTCTGCCAGTGTGGTCTTGGCCGCGGGCAGTGGGGAGACCAGTCGCCCTGAGGGTTTGTGGGGAGAGGTCTCGCCATGAGTTGAATTGGGTGTAGAGGCCTTGGAGCGCTACATCCATTTCCTTCAGGGCAGCGACAGGTCTGGTCGTTGCCGTCCGGCGACCTTGACTGCCTTCTCCGTCTCCTCTGGTCCTTCCCAATGCTGTAAAGCAGCTGCTGCGACGTCTGCCGTTGCTCAGGGCGTCAGTCATTCTCTGCCCAAACGGATTTGTCTCTCTGCTCTTGGGGTGGACTTTGGTGTGTTCCCAGGCCCCTTCTGGGTTTGTTTCCGTCTTGGAACATCCACCAGAGCCGGAAACTCCTTTGTGTTGGAGGTGTCCGGTGGTGGTTTCGTTTTGGGCGATGCTTCCTTCCGCTTAGAAAGGGGGGGGGGGGGAGCCCTTACCCCATTATTCTCCCCCCCAGACATAAGTGCCTGGATGGGCGGGAACAAAGTCTGGTCGTTTTGCAACGACCTCTTGCCGCCGAAGAGCCTCTTCCTTACGGAACATCCGAGGCTCCAGGCGTGGTGCTTTTTGTGGCAGTTTGGGACACTTGGCAGTGGTGTCCCGCTTGCTGACTATGTGTGCTTTGAGGCACACCTCCGTGCTGTGTGCCTGACTACAAACACCACACTTCGGCTTTGCAAAGCAAGTGGCCTTGTAGTGTCCGTACTTCTGGCACGTGAAGCAACGGAGTGGGTCTGGGACATATGTCCTGAGGCTGTAGGAGCCCCAATTGCCGAGTGTTGCCGTTGTATCGCCAGTGAGTGGCGATGAGCGTTTACTTTGCGTACCCGATCTAGTCGTCGTACGTTTTCTATCAATATGGACTGGGGTAACTCTACCAGTTGGGTAGAAATGTTTTATTGTTCTTTACTTAAGCAACGAATGAATAGTCAAAAGAAGGAATTTCTTCAAACAATAATACAAATAATAATACTGCAATATTAATATGAATAAAATATTGTGGAAATGAAAATAGGACATTGTTTCCCAAATTTATTGAAAAATAACAATATTTACAGAAAATATAACATACAGAAAAATAAACAAAATGCCTCAATACTAACAAAAACAAGAAAATAACAAATATTATATACATTCAAGCATTGCCTTTGATGGCTTAAAGTTGAAACATCCACCTGCATCCTGCACAGCCTCTGATAAAACCACCAATGCCTGCAGAACAGGCATTAGCAGTCTATTACGGGTGTCTGTTTTTATCAGATTAATTTTTGAAAATAATCTTTCTGCCGAGGCATTGGTCGTAGGCAGGGCCAACACCTGTAAAGCAAAAGAGCTTAGATTTTGGAACATTAAATATCCCTCATTGTCCTCAATGAGGGAAAGTTTATTATAAAAAACAATAATTTTTTTTCTTCAATTAGTTTCTCCATTCGTTATCTAAAACCTGAATGTCCTGTGTATAAATTCTTGGTAAAATATTGATAAAATCGTACAAAGTTGGCAGTGAAACCCTACTGTCGCCACTAATAAGTTTTTTTTTACTTAAAAAAGAGGCTTAATACCAAAGCTTGTTGTTTAACTAAAACCTTTTACTCAACTGTTGTGACATAGAAATTAAGAAATCTTTACACCGTGTCATGACATGTTTTATCATGTCGGGCCGTCTGTAATAGTCAGGAGTCTGCAGTAGGCCGTGGGCTGCTGCACCCAAGTAAATTTGGTGTAGAGAAACATGATTTGCTTCACAGCTAGGATCAAAAGTTGACAGGTCAGCCTTGTCAACACACCCTTTTTTACAAAAATAGTACAAAATATGTTTATACAATCTTATTAAACACTCATGCAATAAATGGACAGTAGGGCCATCTTGCTGAAACAGGAGATTTACACGATTAAAAGTCGGTAAAATAAAATTTAGAAAATTAAAAAAAGAAAAATACTGATGGGTCAGTAATACCTTTAATAATTAAATCAACAGACTTCAACTTTTCTGTTTCGTCAATTTCTCTTGTAAAATATAGCTTCAATGCCTCCCACTGCTCCAACACTCAACTGCCTGGTGTAGGGATAGCCACCTCGTTTGACAGGCATGGAGGATTTTATGTGGGTTCAACTCGAGAAATACCTGTATGTTTTTAAATTTATTTTGTCTTTTAGCACTATGGGCAAAATGATTGTATATCAATCTAAGTAGATCCTCACACTGTCGACGAAGTGCCTTCGCAGCTTCTGAGGAACACAGATGAAGGCTATGGCAAATACATCGAAAAATGGTAATTCCGGGGGCTGTCTCTTTGAGGCGACTTGTAATAGAATTATGCTCCCCCATGATATTGCTGGCTCCATCTGCTGCAAACCCAACGAGATTATTGATAGGAATAGAGTAGGCATTAAGGGTCTCTACAATGAGTCTATGCAGATTTTCACCTGTGGAGCCACCCTTTTCGTTGTCGCCATATACATTCAACAATTCCAGAGTTCCATTTTTATTAACTGTGTCTCTTTGTCATAAAATTTAACAAGGAGGGTCATGCATTTTACAGAACTAACGTCAGTAGACTCATCTATGATGATAGAGAATTTGTTTGTTTTCAGTTTACTGACGAGTTCATGGTTTAGCGTGTCAGACAAGGCTTTTGTAATATCTGAACATTTAGTTTTTTTCATGTTAAGACTTTGAGCAATTTTAGAGTCAGGAAACATTGTCTTAGAAAGTTGGACGAGGTGATCTGCCAGGGTAAATGGTGGTTGAATGGTGGCGAGCTACTCGTTCCTAAACTTTCGTTTAGTAGCCATAACGCTTTGGAATATAAAAACACCGGTAAATTTGGATAAAGACGCAACCAAACCTCTAAGCACGACACGATATTTTTTCTGGTAGTTTTCGTTCTATTTTGTACAGTTTCGCTACTCATTTCCATCGGAATCCTTTCGTTGTTGAGTTACACCCCCCCTCCCTCCCTCCCCACATGCGCACCACCGTCGATACGGAACTAACGATTTCTGGCGCGAAATTTAAAGGGCTTTTTGCGTAATCAAAACCCAACCCATAAACCTAACCTAACCTAACCTAGTTTTTGGGTTTGCCCTAGCCAAGGGGGGGGCTTCGCCCCCCCCCACTTTTAAGGCCACTGCGTGGCCGGTAACTTTTCAAAACGAACGTCCACCACCGACCACGGAACTGACCGATTTTTGGTCTGCCCTAGCCAAGGGGGGGGGGCTTCGCCCCCCCTGGACCCCCCTTATTTAACCACTGCGTGGCAGGTTCACTTTCAATGACCGATTTTAGCCTGCCCTAGCCAAGGGCACTTCGTAGCATCTGACTTTTATCTTCGAATGTTACCACTTCTTACCTTAATTGGAGGCGTGTGAGGGGCCGGGTTGTAATTCACAGTTTTTGCACTCCATTTCCATTGGCAGAGCACCGTGGTCACGTAATAATTTCAGTGATGCAGCGTTATCTTTATAAAAAACCTTGATGAATTCCCACGGAGTGTACCTACATCTTGCACACAATGTAGCCATCTCGAAACTGATTTTGAAATTGAAGCAAGGACCCAGACTCTATGTTCAATTGTCTGTGATTGGTCGATCATTTTTTTCGGTTAGACCTATTGTTTCCCTATTGGTGCTATTATTATCACGTGCCAGTATTGCCTTCTATCGATACTTTTTTGTATTTCCGCGGGGGAGGTTGGCGCATGCGCAGAGCCGATATTTTTCAGTCAGATGTTTGTTAAGACGGTGGAATCATCTCTCCCGTTAATCGTTTTTAATTATTTTCAAAATAATATATCTCGGTTATTTTTCGTTTCCAGAAGAAAAGAGCTTTTATGGGTTACGTCATAATTAAAGCTACGTCATGCCCAAAGGTTTGTTTTTTCGCTACGTGTGGTTGCGTCTTTATCCAACAATACCAAACACAACGCCATAGTTAACACAAACAACTTTTATAAGAGTTACTCATTAAATAAGTTCTCTTTAAGTCATAAAAAACGACTCGAGTATTTACAGGATTAACTAAAATATTTCAATATGATTATAATATTAACCTTTATAGAAATATACAAGAAATAAACGAATTTTCTTA
>BOPN01001177.1:65000-67500 GCA_017312705.2 Penaeus japonicus | reverse complement strand
TCATTAGATAATTTGATTTAAGATTCCTTCCTGAAATTAAGAGCTAAGGTAACAGCTGTCTATGTAACTGGAAAATGTTGAGTTATCAAGTTCAGTTTATAAACCGTAACAGGTAATATGTTTATATCTTACATTATTATAATGTTTACGTCAACGTCTGTTATGTCGGAAAGGAATTTTTAATTCGGTTCAAATAATAAACAAATGAATAATAAAAAAAGGATAAACATGACCAGATGTGGGTGTGGATATAAAAATATATGTACGTGCATACTGTATATCCATTTACTGCATATATATACAGACATATATATATATGTATGTATATATATATATATATATATATATATATTTAGGCTAGGTTAGGTTAGGTTGGGTCAGGTTAGGTTAGGTTAGGTTAGGTTAGGTTGGGTCAGGTTAGGTTAGGTTAGGTTAGGTTAGGTTGGGCTGGGTCAGGTTATGTTATGTAATGTTATGTTAGGTTGGGTTAGGTTAGGTTAGGTTAGTTTAGGTTAGGTTAGTTTAGGTTAGCTTAGGTTAGCTTAGGTTAGGTTGGTTTGGGTCAGGTTAGGTTAAGTTAAGTTAAGTTAAGTTAAGTTAAGTTAAGTTAAGTTAAGTTGTTGTTGCTAAGTTGCTATTAAGTTAGGTTAGGGTTATATATATATATATATATATATATATATATATATATATATATATATATATATATATATGTTTATATAAATGAGATGAGATCTTATCAAATTTAGACTAGTGCTGGATCTAGTCATTTCTAAATTAGAATCATGCACTCGCTACCCTAATCACACACACACACACACATACACACACACACACACACACACACACACACACACATATATATATATATATATATATATATATATATATATATATAGAGAGAGAGAGAGAGAGAGAGAGAGAGAGAGAGAAAGCGAGAGAGAGAGAGAGAGATTGATAAATAGATAGATATAAGAAAAAGACTTGACGGTTATTCGAAGAAGCCCAGGTGAACCTTCCCCACCATTCATCTTCCGAGGAAAGGCTCATCTGGGCTGATAAAGAAAAAGTGTATAAAGATTCGTATATTACCTCAATTTTTATTGAGGAATGAAGGACTGAGATAGACAATTATGGAGGATTTCCGCACATGCTTATATTTAAAGGCCAGGTTTTAGATAATTGTATTTCATTCCGTTATACACACACAACACACACACACACACACACATATATATATATACAGTATGTATGTATTTATATATATATATATATATATATATATATATATATATATATATATATATATATATATATATATTTTTTTTTTTTCTTCTTCTATAAAAAAAATGTAATTCTATTCTAGTTGATAATAATTCTCAGTGACACAATACAATTTAATTTGGCGTTTCTGTGAATTAATCTAAAAAAATAATTAATTTTGTCGATAAACTATGATTCCCAATGATGTAGTTTTTAATTCATCCACCCACTGAAAGACTGCAAAAGCCATTGCAAAATTAAACCGAAGTCTATGATAGTTAGTTTCGATGGATCGAAAAAGGACATGAACGCGAACAATTTAGCATTTTGATTCGCACGAAACTCTACGGATTGTTCGCTCCTCTGTTCGCCATGGCTCCATTTGGAAACTCACAGAGTAATCTAGCTTCTGAAAGCGAAGATGAAAAAGAATATAGACAAAATTCAGTGGGATCTACATATATCATGATCTTATTATTAAAGATGCATTTAGAGTTGACATCTATATTATTGTTTAGTTGTTAGAATTTTAGTAACATTCGATGATATGTAAAATTTTGCCTTATAGACAGATGGTTGTAACTGGTGTGTTGGTTCTCATAGGAAATGAATGGTAAGATAATTTTACTTCTAAACCTAGATGCATAAAATCAGTCTATATTGACTCAGATTCTCATTCTCTCTCTCTCTCTCTTCTCTCTCTCTCTCTTCCTCTCTCTCTCTTCTTTCTCTCTTCTCTCTCTCTCTCGCTTCTCTTCTATTCTACCCTAAATCCCCGAGACTCACACTAAAACCATATGTGACACACTGGTTGGAAGCTGCGGTTTATAGCTTGTAACAGACATGCAATGTTTGCAGGCCCATTGATTATCATTGCGCGATGAATTAACGATGAACAAATCCAAACATAAACGTGGGCCGTGTTGCAGTAATGCAATACTGCATATTTCATATTCCACGTGAATGCCATATCAACATGAACTCAGACCGAGACTGTTGATACCAATTGCTATAATAATTACAGAAATTGCCGTAACACTGACCAAACTAGGTAGAGTTTAAAATCCCAAACATAGAGGGTACCACTCTCTCTTAGCACCAACAGGAAGGAAAGTCTTGAATGCCCCCCCCCCCCCCCTTATACCCCTCCCCCCTCCACGGTCCCTACCAAGCCCCCAACTCCGGCTCTGAAGGACTGGCGTTGAAGGATGCACAGGCAGAATGAGAAAGGAAATGT
>BOPN01001177.1:50000-60000 GCA_017312705.2 Penaeus japonicus | reverse complement strand
TATATATATATATAAAGAGAGAGAGAGAGATGGATAAATAGAAATAAAAGAAAAAAGGTGACGCAGAAACAAACAGAAAAATAGAACAAGAGGGAGAGAGAGCAAACTAACTTCGGTCAACACGAAGATGACGCAGCAATTCCCGCTTCGCATAGCCACACGCACGCCGCCACGTCTGACTTTAAAGTCAACGAAATGAATTACTAACTTGTACGGTGGACCTTCGACATCGAGATCTAATTAGTCTTGTGCATAGCTACAGTTGACGCTTGGTGCTCTTTCAGTTGCACGGTCTTGTATGGCTTTTAATTAAGCGAGTTCTTAGAAAATGACGGAATACGTGCTTACTTTTTTAGAATGAAATACATACATAATCTTCACATAAGGATAAGATAGATTTGTGGAGCAGATGCTACGCCGGGCTTACATGCACTATGGCAAGCCCACCTGTGTCAGCGAGTGATAGTGACTCGTGGGTGTGTCAACGAGTATTGACTCGATCTCAGCTTGGTCCTTGCCCACCGTGGTGTCCAGCCACAGCAGCAACCGCCAGGCGACAGTGGAAACTCACGAGCTTGGACGGAGCTCGATCTCTCTACCACAGGGATGCGAGGTCGGCGCGTTACCACTGTACTGACCTGATGACTAACCTTCGCATATTTTGTATAGACTAAAAAAATCATGCAAACTTTTTTTTTCTAGATTTTCATGCCCACTGAGGAAAAGTTATGAAATCATAAATCATCGTGCATCATATATGTAATATTTATGAATCCAGGTGAATGTTATCGGACCTCGAAACTATGTTTATTTGAATTCCGAGCGGCCACGGTAACGGTCGGCGCCTGGACTCGCCTTCAGAAACTATGACAAAGAACTTAGCATCGCAGTCAATCACGGAAGACACAAGATATCGGATTTAAAAACTTGGAAGGTAAGTATATGATTCGTATCGCTTTCATATTTGGTCGTGGGATGACAACCATCTTTCAATGAAAGTTCGTCTCAATGTCACACTTTATTTGTTTATTTTTCAGGTGTAGAAATAGTGCTACATGCTTGAACAGGTTCGAGGCATTTTTAAAAAGACTGTCTTAAGTGCAATGCTGAAGAAAAAATAGATCATGTTAATCCTCGAGAAATATGTGTCGAATTTGACTATTTTTTCGTCACCCACAAGACAATGCAAGGTTAAACACCATTACTGACAATATATCATAACAAAGACCTTAGCTCGTAATGACTTATACATCAATCCAATCCAACCCAAGTGGTAAGTGGTCTTTGATAAGCATTCGGACCAAAACACCACAAGTTATTAGGACGATATGGTATTCAGGTTACCGGTAAACCCACTGCAGAAACGGATAGATTGGCATGACTAGTGTCACCTGTGTTCATTCGTGTGGTCCATCAAAGAAATTGGGATTGATGGAAAAAATTATTTGATTGATATTGGTTGAAGATATGCATTTCGAAACTTATTATTTTTTGGGGTGTCAGAAGACTGCAGTAAAGTTGTTATTTGTATTTGTATTTCTAATATATTAATTATTATTATTGTTATTATCTGTAATTATTATTATTATCATCGTTATTATGTATCTATTCTTTTATCCTTATCACTGTTATTTACAATTATTTCCATTATTATTGTTATTATTAATATAATTGTGAATATTAGCATTACTAGTATTATCGTCATTAGTGTATTTATCTATTTACCATTATTATTGTTATAATTCTTTAATTTACTGTTTTACAACATTATTATCATCATCATCTATGTCTTCATTATACTCTTAGTGATTTTCATCCATTCATAAGGAATAAATATACTTACGTTTTTGTTTAAAACTCAAATTAATCACTCATGTTTACTATTTATCTAAATTCTTTTACATTCACGATCTCTTTGAAAATGAAATAATCTTCGAAATCTATTTATAAAAGTAAATGTATTCCTATGCTCTTTTTCCAGTGGACTCGGCATCTATAATCATTTTCAAACACTATTAAATTTCTAGTATTCTTAATCAGGCCGATTATTTTATCATGATAAATAATTCTACAAAATTATTATATGATACTGAAGAGCATTAACTAAGGGATAATCTACGGGTTTTGAGTCCTGCGGAAATGATATAAAAGGTACTGCAAAAGGTTACTGTAATTCCATTTTTTTTTTTTTTTTTTAGAATGTAAAATATTCAATTTTATCTTTAACAATTACTAAAACTTCGGCTTTTATTTGGTCATTATTCTAAATCAACGGAAACCTGATATATTTTTGGGATGTTTAAACTCTAGTCAAAGTCGTGGACTTAATTGTAAATCCTCTGATATGATTTTATTAAAAATATAATATTCATAAAATAGTCTCATCTATTTTCCATAATTAATTAGTATCATCTAGTTTATAGAGAAAAATATAATTTCATTTTTGGACACTAGATTATGAAAATCCTGTCACATATACCCACATACATTATAGTCACACATGCGTACACACACACGCACACACACATACGCACACATATAAGTGAATGCGCATATTAACCTTAATCCGTGCATATTGTCACCAACCTAATTTTACTAATCATATATAGAGAAAATAAAGACGCTTATTATAAACAATTTCACTTTTCTCTATTGATATTCCAGCGCACCCGAAACTGTTTCATTTTCGTTAAAAAATTGTAAGCTTCAAAAGTAAAAGTCCAAAAAGAAAACGAAAGAAAGTATACTGAGGGAATTAGCTCTTAACTCAGTTAATTAAAAGGCCACACAAGAGCCGTGCAACTCAAAGAGGACCTAGCGTCTACTGCAGCCATTAGAAATTAGACATTCTTCATGCGCACTGACGGAGGCGCACGGCACTTGTTTGTTATTCATTTCGCAAATCCGGGGTTGACATTAAAGGCGGACATGACGCCGTGCGTGAGGCGGAAAGCAGCAGGAAAGGATCTGTTGAGGTACTTTCGTGCTGATCGAACCTCGTTTGCTCTTTTTTTCTTTTATATATATATATATATATATATATATATATGTATATATATATATATATATATATATATATATATATATTTCTCTCTCTCTCTCTCTCTCTCTGCTTATGCGTCCATTATGTTCGCCTATCTTTATTTCTCTCTCTCTTTCTCTCGCTCTGTCTGTCTGTATGTCTCTCTTCTTGTTAATGTGTGTTTGTGTGTGTGTGTGTATGCATTTTCTCATCAGTACCCAGCGTTTAGCGTCGTGGGGGGAGGGGGGGGGGGCAGTGTGAGGAATGTCTTGTTACCTTAATAACAAAAATAGCAGTTCTGCCCATGGCCTAACTATTATCCGTAGAGTAAATCTGTCTCTTATGTTTTAACCCAAATATTCGTGAGTTCTTACTTATCTGTGGAATATCATAACCCATCATCATCATCATTTCTCCTTTTCCCTCTTCGTTTTTCGTGCTGCTACTGGCCTTATCTACGTCTCTCGCTCAAAATCTTCATTCCATTTCAAATTTCGGCGGTGTGGACTGTGCGTGGTGTAATATTAACACATGTATTACAAGACTCATGTATATAGCGTTAGTATGCTCTCTCTCTCTCTTTCTCTCTCTCTCTCTCTCTCTATATATATATATATATTTTTTTTTTTTTTCACGGATTATATTTTTTGTTATTTTGTTACTTTTCTTTTTCATCCTTGGATTATCTCGTATTAAATGCCGAACCAAGACATGTATGTACTTCAATATTCTAATACTCTGAGTGATAATACAACTTTGTAAAGATAAAGAATTAAAATAAAAAATCATACACAAAAAAAAAAACGTATAAAAAAGAAAAAAAAAAAAAAAAAAAAAAAAATGCAACACTCATAATGCACGTACTTGGATTCAAACCGAGAGTAACGGAGCGTGCAGATTGAAACCGAGAGAGCGTGAAAGGGGAGAGAAAAGTCTTAATCCTTCGTAAATCGTATTCCTTTGCTATCCTTTGATGCACCCTCCCCCCTCCCCTCCCCCAGTCCCCCTTGGTAGGTCAGACTTTGAAGTAAAATGAATAAGTAGGAAGCACAGTCGTTAAAATTCACCTAATCAGCTCTTTTTTTGAGACTCTCATTGTTTGCATTAAGGGGCCTGAAGGGGGGGGGGGGGTAGTAAGTTAATTATAAATCAATAAAGTTTATAAAAATGATGTTTAAAGGTAATGTCGTTTTTTTTTTTTTTTTTTTTTTTTGAATGAGAAAAAGGAAATGAATAAATACCTTGTTTACGATATGCACCATTAACTCATACAGAATAATAACTACTAATCAGAACTAAATTATAAATTGTCCAATACTTCTTTGATAGTTTAATAAACATATTCATTGCATATGCATTGATATTCCGCTCCATTTCTGGTTTATAACAGCTTGATCTACGAAAAGTTTATTCAACGATGAGGATATAAACTAATATCTTTATCTTTTATCTATTTTTTAAAAAAATAATTTAGCGGTTTACATGAAAAAAGCTGCATGTTGTAGAGCATAAATCTCTGAATCTCTTTATGAATTTTCTACTCTCCAAGGTTGTAGGAAATGTTCTTCTGCAGTCACTTATTTTTCTTTTACCTCTTTACCGTTCCTAGTCCTTCTTCTACAAATAGTTTCCATCAATTGCGGTGCAAGGAATGTTTGACAGTACATGAAGAAGTAATACACACAGCCAACACTAATTGCTTGAGCGGTTGAAAAGTTGCAAAGCCCAGGCATTAGTGTGTTTTGAGCAAGTATATCCTAATATGACTGAAATGATGATGTGTCAGACCACGCAAACATCTTTTCATCATTTCATCATCCACTGACTTTTTCCAATAGATGCAACAAGAATCACTGGATTTCGGGCATATGTCTTGCCTAGGATTTCTGTCTGAGGATGAACAGTCTTATATAAAAGGAGGACGTTACATCAGCCTTCTTTTGTTTTGTTTTCCGTTGTATTTACTTTTCTTTTGATCTACACCTCAAAGTAACGCTGAAGTCTTTTAATTACTCTCAATGTAAGCTTATCTCTTTCAACCTAAAACGGTCTTTTTCATCGTTGTTTTATCACTTCCTGTTTCTATTGTCTATTTCCACAAAGTCGAAGACCTGTTCCCAGTCTATTAACTATGTGATTTCTACATTCTCTCTGACCATTTCTTGATCGACACGCCTACACAAATACCAGAATTCTTTTTACTGCACTGTAGGCTGAGCTACATCTCTAACAGAGTATGTGTCACAAATAATGTCGCAGAAATCTTTCTTAATTAACATGCTAAAGCTTCTACTTCCTCTATTCCCCTGGATACAACTTCGTAATTGGTGTTAAAGGAATGGGCTTGTTCCACCATCCACTTTTCACTCATTACTCGTAATTTTCTTCATTTTCAACATAGATCAGTGCTTGCATCTATAAATACGCAAAAAAAAAAAAAAAAAAAAAAAAAAAAAAAACAGAAGCGATTTACGCTACTGATATGTTATCACACGATAATCCTTATTATATTGGACAAATAGAAAAAAAACAAAACAAAAACAACAACAACAACCATTAGGACTATGTGTGTTACGCAGTCATTTAAATCTACTTCGATGCCTTAGCTTGCCTAAATGAATACAACAACACTAGGCTGCTGTAGCTATATCAATGTTGGTTCAGATACCGAGGGAATTTCCTGTCCGAATGTTTCATGTTCTGTCACTCAAAAAAAAAAAAAAAAAAAAAAAAAAAAAAAAAAAAAAAAAAAAAAAAAAAAAAAAAAAAATGCTGGGTCCTCTAACGTTAACTGAAAGTCCACTGTTTTTGTGGAGAACTTTTGTTTTATTTTGAGTCTTTATACGCTTGATGATTTATTTTATTTGGAATGGAAGTTTGATACGAATCCGGTAATGCAATTAAATCCACTGCATTGTTTTCATAAATTTGATAGTGATATTTGCCAGTAAAAATTCCCTCTTTATTTCGTTTATCATGTTATGCCAGTAATGAATAGGGAAGATGCATGTGTTAAAGAAAATTTCATTTGTTCAAATATCAAAGCTTCTGACTCTATCACCATATATATATATATATATATATATATATATATATATATATATATATATATATATATATATATATATATATATATATTTATATATATATGTGTGTGTGTGTGTGTGTGTATGTATATGTATGTATACTGAAAGCATAAAAAAACATATTTATTGATCTTACATTCATTTGTAAAATAATAATGCAATAATTCCCCATCGAATTCTACTCAAGACCCAATGTCCATAATATTATAATATTTAGACAAGGATCTAAGATCAGACTGATTACTAATGTGAATTACACCAATATCAGAGACTTGCGTGTTTGCATTATCTTCATCATAGATCATGTCATAAAAAAGCGAACAGCGGTGAGTCACCATAAAATATAAGTAAATTTGTCCATGACTATTTGCATACAATTAGAAAACAGTAAGGGTATAAAAGATGATGCCAAGGCTGTAAAGAATATAATACCATAGTAATACCATAGTAATACCATACATATATTCCATATACCATAGTGACTCTATTAGGTATGTTATGAATGAGCTGCAAAAATATGCTATGTTTATGTTAGACTGGCTTTTGGCAAATCCATAGCATATTAACATAATGGATATAGGTATAAGGTATAGGTTGACAATGGTAGCACTAGTAATACCGGTGAGAGCAAGATCGTAGTAGGACTGGTAATAAGAGCAAGATCGTGGTAGGGCTGGTAATAAGAGCAAGATCGTGGTAGGACTGGTAATAAGAGCAAGATCGTGGTAGGACTGGTAATAAGAGCAAGATCGTGGTAGGACTGGTAATAAGAGCAAGATCGTGGTAGGACCGGTAATAAGAACAAGATCGAAGGAGCAATAGTGGTAGTAGGAAAACCATTACAGGTTGTATTACCAGTAGAAGTAGTAGTTCTAGCAAATGCTAGTAGGAGCAATAGCAAAAGTAGAAATAAATAGTAAAAATAGTAGTTAACGATATATCAATAGGAAAAAAATCTAGGTAGTTATAGTAGTGGTTTTAGAAAATTATTATTGGAAGTACTGATAGTAGTGATAATAGTAGCAATGGTAAAGCAACAGTAGCCATAGTAAAAGGAGTGGAAACAGTAGTAGTAGGGGAAGCAGAAGTAACTACATGATTAAGAATAGTAGTAGTAGTATAAATTGTTATAGAAAAAAACATAATTTGTTGCAGTAAAACCAAACCAGTAATAGTAACAGCAAATAGTAATAGTGATGTAATTGTAATAGAAGCAATAAAGTTAGTGGTAGCAGTAGTATTACTAGCAGATAAAAAAATAGTGCAAGTAGCAGTAACAACAGAAGTTGAAATAGTAATGATAGTAGCAGAGCAGTACAAGTAATAGGAGTAGTAAAGACAAAGTAAAAGTAGTACATTCAGTAGCAATAGCAGAAAGAATAGAAATAGAAATAACAGTAACAATGGTAGTGGGAGTTGTAGTAGTGGTAGTATTAATAGTACCAAATTAGTAATGGCAATATTCGTAGTAGTAATACGATTAGTTGCATAATTAGTAAATAGTAGGTATACTATTGAGTATTTGTATAGATGATAATACAAGAATCAAAATCAGAATCAGTGGATGAAGTTGAGTAGTAGAATCACTAGTAATAGTAATGATACAAAATATATTAGTTTGAGTAATTGCAATGACAGTAATAGTAATAAAGTAATAATATGAATAAATGATAGCAATAGCAATAGAGTAGCAATAGCATATGAAGTCATGACAACAATAACAAAAATAATATTTGTAGTAATTGTTATGGCAATTAGTGGTGGGAGAAGTATGATCTAGCAAGCTATAGTTAAGTACAAATAAGCAGTAGGTGTTTCTGTCAAAATAGGAAATATGTTGTGCATTATTAAGTGCATCATTAGTCATAACAAGTTTCACATTTGAATATTTAAGGTTTATACAAGATTTACCAGCCTGTGTGCAGCAATGTTGAAAGCAATCTCTGTAGTGCTTTCTAAAATTCTAAATTGCCATAAAGATAGCTAGACGTTTTGGAGTGAAACAGTCATTGACATGTAAATTCTGTTTAATGGCTGTATATGCACTTATGATCTCTATATATTTTGACGATTGTGCAATTTTACTGTAATATGTCTAGATTATATATATCTGGAAAATCGTACCCAAAACAGATAGCATAATCCATGCACAGGCTGTATGTTTTGTGGTGGAGCACGGATGAAAATTCCATTGAGAGTTGAAAGAGTAGTCTAGGTTGATGAACCAGTAGCCTAGGATGAAAGAATAGCCTAGTTTTCCTTACAATTTGCCAGTAATATCGGAAGTAAATATGAGAGCCTCTAGATGACATAGCTTTAAATGAAAAAATAAGGACATCTAAGTTATGACCAAAGGTTTGTTTTAGAATATGTTAAGGGAAGAGTGATGCAGGAACCAAGAGGTTTGTCACATGGTCAATTAGTCCTTTTAACCATGAAACATGACTATCAGTAGCCATCAGATTACTCTGCATCTACACTCTTGGAGTCTGCCTCCCCCCCCCCCCCCAGAAGTTGCAACTATACCAAGGTTCCTAAGTATATGCCCCATGCTAGTTTGGTATCAATGTCAGTTCGTTACAGAAAGGCCGCAATGATTTTCTGGTTTATGAGCATAGCACTAAATATCAGGCAATTATTTGTGTAATATATTTTGATGAACAAAAAAGAAAAGAAAATTGAAGCAGAAAACTGATGGGAATTAGTGAATCTGTCTCGAAGGGAAGTTACTGACCTTGCTCTCACTGAAAACAAAAACAAAAACAACTAAGACCTACAAGCAGCACTACAACATGACACTAAAATGGACTTGGCTTGACATTTCTTATTAATCACAGTATGGAAAGGGCTGCTGCAAAATGTTTAGGCAGTAATGCAGGATTCTACATGCAGGCCAAAGCAACATCCAAAACCAACTTAAAATCAATTCAGATTACATGGTGATAATAAAGCTAGAATAGATTAATTTTATTTCTTAGATGAAATCCAAATGCTTTATGATAAGGATAGTAGTACAGAGTTGCAAGGATATTATCTTATATGTTTTTAATAATAAAGTATATAAATTATAATTAAACTGACACGTTACCCTAGTCTTGGGACTCTCAAGATTGCTAAGATGTCTTTTCTAACGTCTATATTAATCTATACTTCATATACATGATCATTTACTCATTTATGAAAAAGAAAAAAAAAGAAAAAAACGATCTACCATAACCCACTCACCACTTGGCAAAAGAGAAAGAAAGAAAGAAAGAGAGAGAGAGAGAGAGAGAGAGAGAGAGAGAGAGAGAGAGAGAAAGAAGAGATAGAGATAGAGACAGAGTAGATAGAGAGAGAGAGAGAAATAAAGAATACATTATTCGAACCCACTGTATCGCTCAGAGGAACGAAGCTTCACAACTGTTCAGAAACCTATACAACAAGACACACATCGCTAGACAAAACGGCCTGGCAGCCTTTTCTGTCGTTTGCGGTATGTATGTATACGTCGCTCTGGAAAGGTTTGAGAGGTTCCCTGGATTACGTAGGGTCCAGACGCAGATGATGTAAAGGGGATTAGCTGGGTACGGGGGTTAAGGAATTATGAAAGAGGAAAGGGTTTAAGGAAATAGGAAAGGGGCAAGGAATAGGTGGAGGAGCGAAAGCTTAAGCTGAAAAGGGCTTGCGTGGATAAGAGTGAAAGACAAAAGGGAAGGAAGATTGTTGAGAAAAAGCAAAACAAATACAAAGGAAAGAGATAAGAGACAGCTTGGGACATGAATATCCAAAAGGAATAAGAAAGGGAAGAGATTGGAATTAGCAAAAATGGAGAAAGGAGAAACGAGTGCAAGTAAAAGAATGATTAAAGATAGCAGACGAAATAATAAGGAAGTAGGGCGCAAGATCGGGA
>BOPN01001177.1:35000-37500 GCA_017312705.2 Penaeus japonicus | reverse complement strand
TGTCACTCACCTCGCATAGATCTAAACAACACTATACTCGCATGAGACACTATCACACTATACCCTCAGACTGGTCCTCAGCCCTAATGCCACCTGCGAGGCACCCCAGATGGTTTTATAAGATGGTCAAAGCGAGGGAGCTCCACCTGTTTTACCACGATCTTACATTCACTCGCTATATTACCAGAGCTATATTTTGCGTTTGTCATTTCAGAGAATAGAGAAACACGGCGATCGTCTCTCCACTGATGTCAAATATGCCATGACACGTCTGTTACGGGTTAAATTACTTGTTTTGGTGGTTCATGATATAATACTTTAATGCATGAATATTGGATCATTCCCAATCACACGGGAAAAATCTTGGTGTGAAGTAGGCCTATGATCTATAATATGTATATATATGTGTATATACATATACATATATATATATATATATATATATATATATATATATATATATATATATACATATACATATATACATATATATATATATATATATATATATATATGTGTGTGTGTATATATATATATATATATATATGTGTGTGTGTGTGTGTGTGTACACACACACACACATATATATATATATATATATATATATATATATATATATATATATATATATATATATATATATATATATATATATATATACATATATATATATTTACACACACACACACAAACACACACACACACACACACACACACACACACACACACACACACACACACACACACACACACACACACACACATATATATATATATATATATATATATATATATATATATATATATATATAAATTTACACACACACACTCCTCAACGTGAATGCAACTCATTATCGGGGGTAGTTATCTAAGACCACATGCAAAGATACATTAGTCTTTCTGATTGCAATAATTTCTCTCCATTAAAAACACGTTTTCCAAGTCGAGAGAGAGAGAGAAAAAAAAATATGAATAAAGAGCGCCATTAACTTTAATTTTCTTTTAATCAAAAAGACATATTACGAACCTACCCCTGATATATATATCCAGCCTTCCCTCGAGCCATCAGCGTATAAAACTTGGCCACTTCCTATCGCTTAATGGATCTTCAGGATAACAAAAAAAAAAAAAAAAAAAAAAAGAAAAGAAAAAGAAAGAAAGGAAGAAAGAACAAAACACCAAAACAAAAACGCTAGGCTAGGTTTTAATTTTGCATTGTCTGATTCGGTGGAATTCAAAAGTCACGTTTTCCCATTACACTCATATTAGGGTTATGTTATATTTTGACTTTATTAAGAGTTGAAATTATGCGTCGCCCTATTCAGTCAATTAAAGGAAAAAAATACTAATTTGCCATTATATAACTTAAGCTGATTTAAACTCCATGTGATTAATGCACACACACACATACAAACAAAAAACTCAATGCGATTTCTTGAGACAGGAAAAAAACCCAAGATTTTCAAAAACTAAAATATATACTAAAAAAACAGAATTCTTAACTAATAATAGAAAAGACCCAAAAATGTGTTCACATCAACATTTTGTTCAAACCTACCTAATCGGGTAACATTCAACCTTCCTCCCTTCCATATGCATCCTGCCAGCCTAATTAATCTAACAACTGCACAGCCTTTAGTTCAAAAACAAAAGATATCAACAATATACCTGGAGTGGCTAACAAGGGAAACGATTCTACACGTGTGCCTACAGAAGCTGATCCAGGATTTGCACCTAGTCAGCGCTTGTGCAATGCTTTCTTCACAAAGGGATGATTCCCACATCCTCTCAAAATCGCCAGATCAGACCCACTTATCCCTGTGAGCACCACTTGCAATATGCAATCCTCGAAAGAAAACTTCACTTCATTTATAAAAGGGTCTATTCGAACCGCCAGACGACTCGAGCGCAATTCCATCTTCAGAACCGCCGGTTGCGCCAACGCGTAATTGTATTTTCGACATTGAAACCCGGATCTGTGAATGTCCTCGCCTCAATTTGCAATGATCTAAGTCGTATGCAAGAGAACGGGAATTTCCTTGCAACCATTTTGCTGAATTACTCCCTTTTGGTATTGATTTTATGGATTAGATTCAAATCCTTCCTAAAACGGCTTTCTGTTTCGCTATCTGCATCTCCACTCCGTTTATGTCTCTATCTTCCTATTTCTCTGTCTCCTGTTCGATCTCTATCTCTCTTTCTGTACCTCTCCCTCCCCCTTCCTCTCCCTATCTCTAGCTCTCCCTCTCTCTCTCGCTCTTCCTCTCTCCCCTCCTCTCTAGCTCTCCTTCCCTCCCTCCCTCTCTCGCTCTTCCTCTCTCTCTCTCTCTCTCTCTCTCTCTCTCTCTCTCTCCCTCACAACCTTCTCTCTTAGGTACGTAGTCCCTAGTCCTTGATTTTGTTTCAGAATTTGTTCATAGATTATATCTATCGATAGTTATACACGGTGACATTTTTTTTTGTTTACATCTCGGCTTCGTGCAATTCTTATCTGACGGCG
>BOPN01001177.1:25000-27500 GCA_017312705.2 Penaeus japonicus | reverse complement strand
AGAGAAAGAGAGAGAGAGAGAGAGAGAGAGAGAGAGAGAGAGAGAGAGAGAGAGAGAGAGAGAGAGAGAGAGAGAGAGAGAGAGAGAGAGAAAGAGATGGATAGATAGATAGAGAGAGAGAGAGAGAGAGACAGAGAGAAGAAGATCAACAGGCAGAGGGAGAGAGAGAGAGAGAGCGAGAGAAAGAGAGAGAGAGAGAGAGAGAGAGAGAGAGAGAGAGAGAGAGAGAGAGAGAGAGAGAGAGAGAGAGAGAGAGAGAATATGAGAAAGAAAGAGAGAGAGAGAGACTGAGACAGAGAGAGAGAGAGAGAGAGAGAGAGAGAGAGAGAGAGAGAGAGAGAGAGAGAGAGAGAGAGAGAGAGAGAGAGAGAGAGAGAGAGAGAGAGAGAGAGAGAGAGAGAGAGAGAGAGAGACAGAGAGAAGATCAACAGGCAGAGGGAGAGAGAGAGAGAGCGAGAGAAAGAGAGAGAGAGAGAGAGAGAGAGAGAGAGAGAGAGAGAGAGAGAGAGAGAGAGAGAGAGAGAGAGAGAGAGAGAGAGAGAGAGAGAGAGAGAGAGAGAGAGAGAGAGAGAGAGAGAGAGAGAGAGAGAGAGAGAGAGAAGAGAGAGAGAGAGAGAGAGAGAATGAGAGAGAGAGAGAGAGAATGAGAGCGAGAGAGAGAGGATGAGAGAGAAAGAATGAAAATGAGAGAGAGAGAGGGGGAGAGAGAGAGAGAATGAGAGACAGAAAGAAAGAGAGAGAGAGAATGAGAGAGAGAGAGAATGAGAGAAAGAGAAAGAGAGAGAGAGAGAGAGAGAGAGAGAGAGAGAGAGAGAGAGAGAGAGAGAGAGAGAAAGAGAGAGAGAGAAAGAGATAATATGAGAAAGAGAGGGAGAGCGTGATGAAGGGAGAGGCAATGAGAGAGAGTTGGAGTGAGAGAGAGAAACAGAAAGGGATGCATAGAGAGAAGGGAAATATTGTTCTTACGCTTACCTATCAATGTTTAGTTCATATTGTACATGAACAATTGCCAATCATTTGCAAAACCAGTTGATTAAATTAAACATATATATTCTATTTTCTCTTATTGTAATCTCGTGCTTTTTCTTCTAATTTACTCTGATTGAATTCTATTGCTTCAATTGCAATCAATATCTCTCGATAATCCTTAATCATTCCGTGTTCCTTTCAATGTTCATCTTTTGTCTTCCTTTTATTATCTGTTTTCTTTTCCCTTTCGGTTCTAATATTTTCATGAACCTCTCTGATATTTTATGAACCTTTCTGGTATTTTCATGAACCTTTTTGATATTTTCATGAACCTCTCTGATATTTTCTTGAACCTTTTTTGATATTTTCATGAACCTTTTTTGATATTTTCATGAACCTTTTTGATATTTTCATGAACCTTTCTGATATTTTCATGAACCTCTTTGATATTTTCTTGAACCTCTGATATTTTCATGAACCTTTTTGATATTTTCATGAACCTTTCTGATATTTTCATGAACCTTTTTGATATTTTCTTGAACCTCTGATATTTTCATGAACCTTTTTGATATTTTCATGAACCTTTCTGATATTTTCATGAACCTTTTTATATTTTCATGAACCTCTTTGATATTTTCATGAACCTTTCTGATATTTTCATGCATCTTTTTATATTTTCATGAACCTCTGATATTTTCGTGAACCTTTTTGATATTTTCATGAACCTCTGATATTTTCATGAACCTTTTTTATATTTTCATGAACCTTTGTGATATTTTCATGAACCTTTTTTATATTTTCATGAACCTCTGATATTTTCGTGAACCTTTTTGATATTTTCATGAACCTCTGATATTTTCATGAACCTTTCTGATATTTTCATGAACCTCTCTGATATTTTCATGAACCTTTCTGATATTTTCATGAACCTTTTTGATATTTTCATGAACCTTTCTGATATTTTCATGAACCTTTCTGATATTTTCATGAACCTTTTTGATATTTTCATGAACCTTTTTTGATATTTTCATGAACCTTTGTTATTTTCATGAACCTTTCTGATATTTTCTTGAACCTCAGATATTTTCATGAACCTGTCTGATATTTTCATGAACCTGTCTGATATTTTCATGAACCTCAGATATTTTCATGAACCTCAGATATTTTCATGAACCTCTGATATTTTCATGAACCTCAGATATTTTCATGAATCTCTGATATTTTCATGAACCTCTGATATTTTCTTGAACCTTTTTGACATTTTCATGAACCTTTTTGATATTTTCATGAACCTCTCTCATATTTTCATGAACCTTTGATATTGTCATGAACCTCTCTAATATTCCCCTGAACCACTCTTATATTTTCCCGAACCTCCCCCCATTCCCCCCCTAACCAACCGCCCTCCCCCTCTCCCCCCGACCACCCTCCCCCTCCCCACCCCTCTCAGCCTCCCCTCCCCACCCCTCCCCCTCCCCACCCCTCCCAGCCCCTCCCAGCCTCCATGCCTAGCTAAGTCGCCGGCGAGAGG
>BOPN01001177.1:5000-15000 GCA_017312705.2 Penaeus japonicus | reverse complement strand
CCTTCTCCTCTCTCCTTTTTGTGTCTCTTTGCCTCTCCCTTCTCCTCTTCTTTTCTGTCTCTTTGCCTCCCTTTCCTCCTCTCCTTTTCTGTCTCTTTGCCTCTCCCTTCTCCTCTCCTTTTCTATCTCTCTCTTCCTTTCTCTTCTCCTTTTCTGTCTCTTTGCCTCTTCCTTCTCCTCTCCTTTTCTGTCTCTTTGCCTCTCCCTTCTCCTCTCCTTTTCTGTCTCTTTGCCTCTCCCTCTCCTCCTTTTCTGTCTCTTTGCCTCTCCCTTCTCCTCTCCTTTTGTGTCTCTTTGCCTCTCCCTTCTCCTCTCCTTTTCTGTCTATTTGCCCTCACTCTCCTCTCCTTTGTGTCTCTCTGCTCTCCCTTTCTCTCTCCTTTTCTGTTTCTTTGCCTCTTCCTTCTCCTCTCCTTTTATCTCTCTTTGCCTCTCCCTTCTCCTCTCCATTTCTGTCTCTTTGCCTCTCCCTTCTCCTCTCCTTTTGTGTCTCTTTGCCTCTTCTCCCTTCTCCTCTCCTTTTCTGTCTCTTTGCCTCTCCCTTCTCCTCTCCTTTTCTGTCTCTTTGCCTCTCCCTTCTCCTCTCTCATTTCCTGTCTCTTGCCTCTCCCTTCTCCTCTCCATTTCTGTCTCTTTGCCTCTCCCTTCTCCTCTCCTTTTGTGTCTCTTTGCCTCTTCTCCTTTCTCCCTCCTTTTCTGTCTCTTTTGCCTTCCCCTTCTCCTCTCCTTTGTGTTCCTTTGCCTCTCCCTTCTCCCCTCCATTTCTGTATCTTTGCCTCCTTCTCCTCTCCTTTCTGTCTCTTGCCTCCTTCCCCCCTCTCCTTTTCTGTCTCTTTGCCTCTCCCTTCTCCTCTCCATTTCTGTCTCTTTGCCTCTCCCTTCTCCTCTCCATTTCTGTCTCTTTATCCTCTCCTCTCTTTTGTGCTCTCTTGGCCTCTCCTCTCCTCCTTTCTGTGGTCTCTGCCTCTCCCTTCTCCTCTCCTTTTCTGTCTCTTTGCCTCTCCCTTCTCCTCTCCATTTCTGTCTTTGCCTCCCTTCTCCTCTCCTTTTCTATCTCTATGCCTCTTCTCCCTTCTCCTCTCCTTTTCTGTCTCTTTGCCTCTCCCTTCTCCTCTCCTTTTCTGTCTCTTTGCCTCTTCTCCCTTCTCCTCTCCTTTTCTGTCTCTTTGCCTCTCCCTTCTCCTCTCCTTTTCTGTTTCTTTGCCTCTTCCTTCTCCTCTCCTTTTGTGTCTCTTTGCCTCTCCCTTCTCCTCTTCTTTTCTGTCTCTTTGCCTCTCCCTTCTCCTCTCCTTTTCTGTCTCTTTGCCTCTCCCTTCTCCTCTCCTTTTCTATCTCTATGCCTCTTCTCCCTTCTCCTCTCCTTTTCGGTCTCTTTGCTTTCCTCTCCTCTCCTTTCTGTCTCTTTGCCTCTCCCTCTCCCTCTCCTTTTCTGTCTCTTTGCCTCTCCCTTCTCCTCTCCTTTTCTGTCTCTTTGCCTCTCCCTTCTCCTCTCCTTTTCTGTCTCTTTGCCTCTCCCTTCTCCTCTCCTTTTCTATCTCTATGCCTCTTCTCCCTTCTCCTCTCCTTTTCGGTCTCTTTGCCTCTCCCTTCTCCTCTCCTTTTCTGTCTCTTTGCCTCTCCCTTCTCCTCTTCTTTTCTGTCTCTTTGCCTCTCCCTTCTCCTCTTCTTTTCTGTCTCTATGTCTCTTCTCCCTTCTCCTCTCCTTTTCCGTCTCTTTGCCTCTTCTCCCTTCTCCTCTCCTTTTGTGTCTCTTTACCTCTTCCTTCTCCTCTCCTTTTCTGTCTCTTTGCCTCTCCCTTCTCCTCTCCTTTTCTGTCTCTTTGCCTCTCCCTTCTCCTCTCCTTTTCTGTCTCTTTGCCTCTCCCTTCTCCTCTCCTTTTCTGTCTCTTTGCCTCTCCCTTCTCTCCTTATCTGCCCTCTGCCTTCCCTTCTCTTCTCCTTTTCTGTCTCTTTTGCCTCTTCTCCCTTCTCCTCTCCTTTTCTGTCTCTTTGCCTCTCCCTTCTCCTCTCCTTTTCTGTCTCTTTGCCTCCTCCTCTCCTTTTCTGTTTCTTTGCCTCTTCTCCCTTCTCCTCTCCTTTTCTGTCTCTTTGCCTCTCCCTTCTCCTCTCCTTTTGTGTCTCTTTGCCTCTTCTCCCTTCTCCTCTCCTTTTCTGTCTCTTTGCCTCTCCCTTCTCTCCTTATCTGTCTCTCTGCTCTTCCCTTCTCTTCTCCTTTTCTGTCTCTTTGCCTCTTCTCCCTTCTCCTCTCCTTTTCTGTCTCTTTGCCTCTCCCTTCTCTCCTTATCTGTCTCTCTGCTCTTCCCTTCTCTTCTCCTTTTCTGTCTCTTTGCCTCTCCCTTCTCCTCTCCTTTTCTGTCTCTTTGACTCTCCCTTCTCCTCTCCTTTTCTGTCTCTTTGCCTCCTCTCCTCTCCTTTCTGTCTCTTGCCTCCCTCTCCTCTCCTTTTCTGTCTCTTTGCCTCTCCCTTCTCCTCTCCTTTTCTGTCTCTTTGCCTCTCCCTTCTCCTCTCCTCTTTTCTCTGTCTCTTTGACTCTCCCCTTCTCCTCCCTTTTCTGTCTCTTGCCCCCCTCCCCCCCTTCTCCTCTCCTTTCTGTCTTTGCCCTCCCTTCTCCTCTCCTTTTCTGTCTCTTTGCCTCTCCCTTCTCCTCTCCTTTTGTGTCTCTTTGCCTCTCCCTTCTCCTCTCCTTTTCTGTCTCTTTGCCTCTCCCTTCTCCTCTCCTTTTGTGTCTCTTTGCCTCTCCCTTCTCCTCTCCTTTTCTGTCTCTTTGCCTCTCCCTTCTCCTCTCCTTTTCTGTCTCTTTGCCTCTCCCTTCTCCTCTCCTTTTCTGTCTCTTTGCCTCTCCCTTCTCCTCTCTCGTCTCTTGCCTCCCCTTCTCCTCTCCATTTCTGTCTATTTGCCTCTCACTTCTCCTCTCCTTTTCTGTCTCTTTGCCTCTCCCTTCTCCTCTCCTTTTCTGTCTCTTTGCCTCCTCCTCTCCTTTTCTGTTTCTTTGCCTCTTCTCCCTTCTCCTCTCCTTTTCTGTCTCTTTGCCTCCTCCTCTCCTTTTGTGTCTCTTTGCCTCTCCCTTCTCCTCTCCTTTTCTGTCTATTTGCCTCTCCCTTCTCCTCTCCTTTTCTGTCTCTATGCCTCTCCCTTCTCCTCTCCTTTTCTGTCTCTTTTGCCCCTCCCTTCTCCTCTCCTTTTGTGTCTCTTTGCCTCTCCCTTCTCCTCTCCTTTTGTGTCTCTTTGCCTCTCCCTTCTCCTCTCCTTTTGTGTCTCTTTGCCTCTCCCTTCTCCTCTCCTTTTCTGTCTCTTTGCCTCTCCCTTCTCCTCTCCTTTTCTGTCTCTTTGCCTCTCCCTTCTCCTCTCCTTTTCTGTCTCTTTGCCTCTCCCTTCTCCTCTCCTTTTCTGTCTCTTGCCTCTCCTTCTCTCCTTTTATGTCTCTTTGACTCTCCCTTCTCCTCTCCTTTTCTGTCTCTTTGCCTCTCCCTTCTCCTCTCCTTTTCTGTCTCTTTGCCTCTCCCTTCTCCTCTCCTTTTCTGTCTCTTTGCCTCTTCTCCCTTCTCCTCTCCTTTTCTGTCTCTTTGCCTCTCCCTTCTCCTCTCCTTTTCTGTCTCTTTGCCTCTCCCTTCTCCTCTCCTTTTCTGTCTCTTTGCCTCTCCCTTCTCCTCTCCTTTTCTGTCTCTTTGCCTCTCCCTTCTCCTCTCCTTTTGTGTCTCTTTGCCTCTCCCTTCTCCTCTCCTTTTCTGTCTCTTGCCTCCTTCTCCTCTCCTTTCTCTGTCTCTTGTCCCCTCCCTTCTCCCTCTCCTTTTCTATCTCTCTATGTCTCTTCCCTTCTCCTCTCCTTTTCTGTCTCTTTGCCTCTCCCTTCTCCTCTCCTTTTCTGTCTCTTTGCCTCTTCTCCCTTCTCCTCTCCTTTTCTGTCTCTTTGCCTCTCCCTTCTCTCCTTATCTGTCTCTCTGCTCTTCCCTTCTCTTCTCCTTTTCTGTCTCTTTGCCTCTTCTCCCTTCTCCTCTCCTTTTCTGTCTCTTTGCCTCTCCCTTCTCCTCTCCTTTTCTGTCTCTTTGCCTCCTCCTCTCCTTTTCTGTTTCTTTGCCTCTTCTCCCTTCTCCTCTCCTTTTCTGTCTCTGCTTCTCCCTTCTCCTTCTTTTCATCTCCTTTACTTTTTTTCCCTACTTTCACTACTCTCTTTCTATTCCTCTTCCTATCCTCCTTTTTCCTTTAGTCCTCCTCTCTTCTCTTCTGCCCCTCACCCTTCTCTCTCCTTGCTTCCCTAAACCGTGTCCTTCCTCTTTCTCTCTCTCTCTCTCTCCCTACTCCTCTTTCTCTCTCTCTCCCTACCCCTATCTCTCTTTCTCTCTCTCTCCCTCCCCCCCCCTCTCTTTCTCTCTCCCTACCCCTCTTTCTCTTTCTCTCTCTCCGTACCCCTATCTCTCTTTCTCTCTCTCTCCCTCCCCACCCCTCTTTCCCTCTCTCCCTCCCCACCCCTCTTTCTCTCTCTCCCTCTCCCTCTCTCCTCCCCCCCCTCTCCCTCCCCCCCTCTCACTCCCCAGCTATACGCCCATCTATCTTACCTCTCTTACAAATACCCCAGTCGAGCGAAAATATCATTGAGACAATCAATTTGGCGAATGGCATTTAATTAAAGGCGTTTTCGGAAGGTCTAAAAGTGCCAGGAGTTACAGTCAGTAGCGCTCCCTCCTCTAATAGCTAGTTAGCTAAAGATAAAATAGGTTTGGGTTAGTTTAAGGCCGGTTAAATTGTGTTAAGTAAGTTTGGTGTGTGTTTGGATAAAAAAAAGAAAAGAAAAAAAGGTCAGGAAGATTTTGGTAATATTAAAATAGTTGAGATCGGTTAATTTTAAATATATTTGATATGGTTTGATTAAGGTACAGTCACATTATAAATCCGGTACATCATATCACCAGGGGGTGGGGGGGGGGGGCAGCATAAAAAAAAATCTACAGCATACATCATCGATATATATTCAAACATCATATTTATAGTGTATCCTGACGTCATTTCTCCTACAGTTACAGTTACACAATAGAGTAGCTTGTATAGTGAAGAGAGAAAGCTCATATATTTTGGAAAATATATTTTTGTTTTTGTTTTGATGTATTAATGGGGGATATTGATGGTGTATGTGGATGATATTGATGAAATGAATTACAACAGTATGGTTAATTTATGGCCATGATAATGATGATGAAGATGAGGATGATGGTAGGATAAGGATGGCATTGATGGTGGTAGTGATGATAATGATGGTGATGATGATGATGGGGATGATGATGATGATGATGATGTAGGTGATAATGATGATGCTGATGTTGATGATGTTGGTGATGATGATGATGATAATGATGATGATGATGTTGATGAGGATAATGATGATGATGATGTTGATGAGGATAATGATGATGATGATGGTGATGTTGGTGATGATGATGATGATGGTGATGTTGGTGATGATGATGTTGGTGAGGATAATGATGATGATGATGATGATGGTGGTGATGATGATGATGATGATAATAGTGAGGAATTATATAATGCCAGTATTAATGATAATAGTAATAAAATTGACAGTATCAATAAAAGTAATAAAGATAATGAAAATGATTATTAATTATGAAACTATTATTGTTATCAATACTATAACAATAATAATAAAAAAAACAATAACAATGACATACAAATAAGGAAAAGAACTAGGGAATGAGAATCATGATAATGCTAAGCCTCTCAGATATTCCAAATACAGACACAGCGTTCCACTCGGTCCGGGGATCAAAATATTAAAGTAATTGTGTCACTCTGCTGCCCAATTATCCATTTCATGAATATCAATTTTGGTAATATTAAAATAATTGAGATCGGTTACTTTTAGATATACTTGATATGGTTTGATTAAGGTACAGTCAGGGGAGGGGGGGGGGGGGCAGCATAAAAAATATACAGCATACATCATCGATATATATTCAAACATCATATTTATAGTGTATTCTGACGTCATTTCTCCTACAGTTACAGTTACACAATAGAGTAGCTTGTATAGTGAAGAGAGAAAGCTCATTTATTTTGGAAAATATATTTTTGTTTTTGTTTTGATGTATTAATAGCAATTTTAATAGGGGGATATTGATGGTGTATGTGGATGATATTGATGAAATGAATTACAACAGTATGGTTAATTTATGGCAATGATAATGATGATGAAGATGAGGATGATGGTGGTGGTGGTAGTAATGATGATGATGGTGATGATGATGATGGTGATGATGATAATGGTGATGATGATAATGGTGATGATGATGATGGTGATGATGATGATGGTGATGATGATGATGGTGATGATGATGATGGTGATGATGATGTAGGTGATAATGATGATGCTGATGTAGATTATGTTGGTGATGATGATGATGATAATGATGATGATGATGATGTTGATGAGGATAATGATAATGATGATGTTGATGAGGATAATGATGATGATGATGGTGATGTTGGTGATGATGATGATGTTGATGAGGATAATGATGATGATGATGATGATGGTGATGTTGGTGATGATGATGATGATGGTGATGTTGGCGATGATGATAATGATGGTGATGATGATGATGATAATAGTGAGGAATTATATAATGCCAGTATTAATGATAATAGTAATAAAATTGACAGTATCAATAAAAGTAATAACGATAATGAAAATGATAATAATAATAATGATAATAATAATAGTAATAACTATTATTGTTATCAATACTATAACAATAATAATAAAAAAACAAAAACAATAACAATGACATACAAATAAGGAAAAGAACTAGGGAATGAGAATCATGATAATGCTAAGCCTCTTAGATATTCCAAATACAGACACAGCGTACCACTCGGTCCAGGGATCAAAATATTAAAGTAATTGTGTCACTCTGCTGCCCAATTATCCATTTCATGAATATCAAAAGAGGCAGTTTGATTCCACGTATCTGATAGTGGTAATGATTGACATCAGTTGCAATTGGTAATATATTTTTATTACAAAACATCAAACGTAATTAATAATAACGAGGACTCGTTTTTAACTATCCTTGCGCATTTGTTGTGTGTCCTCCTGGTGTGGATATTCATGTGTAAATATAACGTGGGTTCTATTTATTCTGTTAGTGATATGATAGAGAATATTTTGTACGTTTATACATGTATTTGTGTATTAGTTTGTGTGAATATGTCTAGATGTTATGTGTATGTAATCAAATTTGTCGTTTGTTAGCATTCTGTATATCGTTTTTTGCTCGTTTTTTTTCTCTCTTTCTTTCTTTTTCTTTCTCTCTCTATATATATATCGCTCTCTCTTTCTCTCTCTCTCTCTTTCACTTTCTCTCTCTCTATTTCTCTCTTTCTTTCTCTTTCTCTCTTTATTTCTCTTTTTCTCACTCTATTTCTCTCTCTCTCTCTTTCTCTCTTTCTTTATCTTTCTCTCTCTATTTCTCTAACTCTCTCCCCTCCCTCTTTCTCTCTCTCTCCCTCCCTCCCTCTCTCTCTCTCTCCCTCCCTCTCTCTCTCCCGCCCTCTCCCTCTCTCTCTCTCTCTTCCTATCCTCCTTCATACTGTACCGATGGGAAGAGAGGTCATGTATTAGTCTACATTTGATTAGCTGGCTTCCTAGTTTGTAAACAATGCCACGTGGTAAAGTTACACGTGATTCATATTTCTTGTGTGAGTTGCCCATGGACCAAGGAGGAGCTGACTGGCATGGGGTAGAGATTAGGTAATGTTCAAATTCAAATTCAAACATTTTATTCCATAAATTACAATGGTTATTCTTATATGAATACATACATATTTACACTTGATGAGTAAAAAGGTGTTCTTTCAATTTTGTTTTAAAATTACAAAAGTTGTTAATGTTTTTAATATTATCTGGTAACAAGTTCCACATTTTCGGTCCACGAATTTGTACCTGTCTTGCCCCTGTTTCTGTATCTGATTTTTTTACATATGGGGAATTTACCTGGCGTGTTTGAATGCCAACTGTGTTCCCTACAGTTTGCAGGGGGAATAACCATGGTGGATAGAATCCATGTATCAATTTGAAGGTAAAGAGACAGGTATCATAAATGCACTTAGGATGAACTTTTAACCATTTTAATTTTTGTATATATGGGGTAATATGATCGAATTTACTGACATTACCCAGTACAACTCTTGCAGCAAAGTTTTGTAATTCTTGTACTTTTTGAATTTGTGTTTTGTTGGTTGAACCCCATACATTTGAACAATAGTTTATTATGCTAAGAGCTAGTGTTTGCACGACCATGATTCTAGTATCCGTAGTGATTTGATTTTTTATGTGATTTAGAAATATTAATGTACCCATTACTTTCCTGTGTATGTTATCAACGTGTGTTTCAAATGTCATGTATCTGTCCAAGTGTACTCCCAAATTTTTCACTGAAATGTTTGGTTTGATAGGGTGGCCTATGAATATGCATTGAGTTTTATGGGGATTTAATTTAAGACCATTACTTTCAAAGTATATTTTAGCTTGTGTAAGAGTGTTTTGAGTATTTCTTATTAATGTATTTAAGTTATTTACTGAGTCACTATGGAGAAACTGTGAATCATCGGCGTACTGCACTAGCAGGCAGTTATGAGCAATGGTTGATAAGTCATTTATGAAAACTGTAAATAGGATTGGGCCTAAAATAGATCCTTGTGGAACACCAAAGCATATTGGTTGTTTCGATGATATGCTTTCATTAATTTTAATAGATTGAGTTCTATTATTCAGATAGCTACTAAACCAGAAGGAATCAATTCTATGGGATCGTAGTTTGGTAAGGAGAATTTTGTGATTTACACTGTCAAAAGCTTTTGAAAGATCACATAATGTAAGTAAATTTACCTGATTTTTGTCTATATTATCATAAATTTTATTAGTTATCTGCAATAACGCTGTTTCAGTGGATAACCTATTTCTAAAGCCATGTTGTGTTTTAGATAATAGGTTATTGGCCTCCAGGAAATTCGTTAGTTGATTTGCTACGATTTTTTCCAGAACTTTAGATAATACAGGGAGTATTGTAATAGGTCGGTAATTATTAACGTCGTCTATATCTCCTGATTTGAAAATTGGTGTTACTATTCCATGTTTCCAAAGCGATGGAAAATGCATTTGTTTGTTCATAAGTTAGTTTACCTATTTTTGAAAAGAAGTCGTTAAAATGTTCTGTGCTTTGTGTGGAACTTGTACGATTATCAGTGTGGTGTTTGTTGCTAGATACGATTGACTTAATAATTTTCCATATTTTATCCGAATTGTTTTTATATTCTATGAATCTGTTTCTGAAATAATTTGTTTTTGCACTTTGTATTAACTGTTTAACATTTTTCTTTTTTATTTTATAATCTGCCTTAAGGGCGGCGTCATTTCTGTTATTTTTGAGACTATGGTGGGCATTACTTCTGTCTTTAATAGCCCTCTTGATGTCGTCATTTATCCAAGGAGCAGGGGGACGTCTGACGACTCTCGTTACAAGAGGTGCCAACGCGTCAATACTGCTTTTAATCACTTCCGTAAGGATAGTTACCTGTTTGTCTACATCATCTGTTGAAAAGATATTTAAGAGCATCATCTCTTTAGATCTGATGAGCTCGATGAATGATTGAAGATTTTAATGCTTGAGGTCACGAAATGTTTTTGTTATCGGTGGTCGCTTTGTTTTTTTTTATATTTAATGTGAGTGTGAGAAGTTCATGGTCAGCAATATGACACGGGATGACATCCGTATGATGGATAATGTCTGACCTGTTAGTTATTATTACATCTAATAAGGATGAGGTGTTTTTTGTAATACATGTAGGTTTATCTATAATTTGTTCTAGTTTGTTTTTCGTTATTATCTTAGCTAATTTAGCATTAGATTTAGTCAAATCATCATTTAAATTACCTAAGATAAAGAATGGTTTATTTTTTCAATGACATTTCTCTAAAGACTTGTTCAATGTA
>BOPN01001176.1:283006-298006 GCA_017312705.2 Penaeus japonicus | reverse complement strand
TTTCTCCTTCCCCCCTCTCTATCTCTTTCTCCCTCACACACATTCTCTCTCTCTCATTCTCGCTCACACACACACACAAACACATACACTCTCTATCTCTCTTTCTCTTTCTCTCTCTCTCTCTCTCTCTCTCTCTCTCTCTCTCTCTCTCTCTCTCTCTCTCTCTCTCTCTCTCTCTCTCTCTCTCTCTCTCTCATACACACATACACTCTCATTTTCTCCCCCTCCTCCCCCTCTCCTTCACCCCCTCTCTATCTTGACCCCCCTCCTCCTCTCTCTCTCACCCACCTCTCTCTCTCCCTGGATCCTTTGGCACACATACACAGAGACACCATTCACACTATGCAGTCACTGTACAGAATTAACCAATACATTTTGACATTTATGTAAACATCAGCTGATTGACATGTTTCCCACGCATGTATTTCTTAGAATTCCGAGAAAGTTATCAATAGCGAGATATAATTTTTAATGTGTGGATGATTATACGATTATACCATTAAATGGTGATTAATAATGATGATTAAATCCACAAGTAAATTTATGATATATCGTCATCCTCATTGTCGTCATTATTATCCGTATTATCATTGTCATCATTATCATTATTATCATTGTCATCATTATTATCATTATCATCATTTTTATCATTATTGTTTTTTATCATTTTTATCATTATTGTTTTTTATCATTTTCATCATTATTGTTTTTTATCATTTTCATCATTATTGTTTTTTATCATTTTCATCATTATTGTTTTTTATCATTTTCATCATTATTGTTTATTTATCCTTTTTATCATATTGTAATTTTTATCATTATTATAATTTTTATCATTATTATAATTTTTATCATTATTATAATTTTTATCATTATTATAATTTTTATCGTTATCATAATTTTTATCATTATTATAATTTTTATCATTATTATAATTTTTATCATTATCATAATTTTTATCATTATTATAATTTTTATCATTATCATAATTTTTATCATTATTATAATTTTTATCATTATCATAATTTTTATCATTATTATAATTTTTATCATTATCATAATTTTTATCATTATTAAAAATTTTATCATTATTAAATTTTTTTATCATTATAAAAATTTATATCATTATTAAATTTTTTTTCATTATTAAAATTTTTATCATTATTTTTTTTATCATTATTAAAATTTTTATTATTATTATAATTTTTATCATTATTATAATTTTTATCATTATTATAATTTTTATCATTATTATAATTTTTATCATTATTATAATTTTTATCATCATAATTTTTATCATTATAATTTTTATTATCATTATCTTTCTATCATTATTATGATTATGATGATTATGATTATCATGGTAATTATGATGATTATGATGATTATCATGATTACTGTCATTATTATATTTATCCTCTTTATCATCAATACTATCATTACTACCTTCATTATTGTTATTATCATCATCTCTATCATCAATCTTTTCCTTTATTCGTGCAATCGAAGGACATGAGTAGGACCGCGGCATTAAAATGGTGGAAGATGTGATATGATAAGGCTGTGGTGGATGAAGTGAGATAATAAAGGATGAAATGAGGTGATGAGACAATAAATGTGAATAAAGTAAGATAACAAGAAAATGATGGTGGATAAAGTAAGATAACAAGAAAATAATGGTGGACAAAGTAAGATAATGAGATGATCATGATGGAAAAAGTAAAAAGATAACACAACAGCGGCGGATTAAAGCGATGTAGTACAATGATGGGGGTACGGTAAGACAAGATAAGATAGACCTCCACCGCTTCCATGAGCGAGCGACACGAGGATTGAGGTAGATTAAGACTCTTAAATAAAGCGTCCGATAATTTACACAATTCCTTAATTATTATGTACATTCCTACATTTTTGTTTCCTCTTTTCAGTAATTTACACAATTCCTTAATTCGTTATTTCTTATTATGTACATTCCTACATTTTAGTTTCCTCTTTTCAGTAAACTTCCTCTTTCTTTCACGTTATGAAAGGACGAGAGGGACTTGGAGGCCAGGTCGAGTCTCGGTTGGAGTTGTGGATGACGAGATAATGCATGATGGGTGTATATAACTCCTTCACTCCCTTCCTCCATATTGGATTGGCATTTTGTGAAGGGCAGTTTTTTATATGCGCTCTAGCCATCAAGCTGGATCCTCAGATACGATTGTGGATAAGACACTCAACATATATTCAAACTGGTTTATTGGAACAGAAAACAAGACTGTTACTTGCAACTACATGGGTTCGCTAGGCTCTAGTACTCTTTGACTGTGCATCAATTTCAACCTGCCTTTCCAGAATCCTTGCCTTGGCCTCCTCTATTTCACTCTGCCTCTGCAATATCTTCAGTTCAGATTCCTCTATACTGGCCTGTCGCTCCAGGTTCTTCAATTGAGTCTCGTCGATTTTGGCTTGTCGTTCCAGGCTCTTCAAGTGGGCCTCTATTTTAGCCAGCCTCTCCGCGCTCTTCAATTGGGCCTCCTCTATTCTGGCCTGCCTTTCCAGCCTCTTGAACTGGGCGTCCTCTACCTTGGCCTGCATCTCCAACACCTTCAGCTGGGCCTCCCACAATGCCCTGTCCGCCGGATGAGAGGGAATGATATTTTCTTTCACGTCGTTATCAAAACCAGAGTTAGTTGCAGTGAGTTCTCCGTCGGCAGTGCCACTCTGCACCGGGATATTGGTCTTTGTGTCAGCGTGTTCGCCAAATCCAGGTGCGACTGCTGTACCAGCATTGAAGTCATGACCGCTATCATCTCCTGTAAGAATATTAATGGTATACTTACGAATACACGCATGTAACTCCGTAACCACGTACTATGATCTTATTTCAGTATATGAAATGCAATAAACTGAATCACTTTTCCCGATGCATCTTACCATAATTCTGCAGAGGGAGACTGGATCTGTCTACTAAGTCCTGCGTTAACTCCACTGCCTGGGTGATCCTACATGCGTCCTGGGACCCATGGGTTTGCAGTTTGTGGACTTTCTTCAATCTATAAAATGGGGAAATAATGATACAATAATCATTGGTGGACACTGTACGTGGAAGACCTATGTATAAGTGAAATGACCAAATGATTCCTAATCTGTAAAGATGGCAGCGCTCCATGACTGGGTTGTGTAAGCAGGTAAATTAATTGACTTAATCAACTTCCGCGTCATAACAAGAGAATTACTTTTAAACCAAGTACTGTAGTCTTACTATGAAGTACTGATGACACTTACCTGCTGCTTGGATTACCCCACAAACTCTTCAGCTGACTCATAGTCCGGACTCTCCCAAGTCCTGCTGCGTTGAAGGCACTTGTGACTTCACTCCACGCTTCCTTTTGCTTTCGAGATAGATATGCATCCTTTTTCTTGCTATCAATGATGGCTCGTTTCTTACCCTTAATCAGGCTCTTGAGCAGAGTTTTCTCCTCTTCTGAGAACTTCGAAGAGCCAATACCTGCCATGACTGATCGTTGGCGTACAACGGCTGTCAACAAACTGTGCCACGAGCAGCTTAATCTCAGCTTAAAAATGTTTGCCAGCTTTCACCAATTGCAGCGTTACCTCTCTGTGATTGGTGGAGAGGTCAGGCATCTGAATGGTGATTGGAGGAGAAGATAGAGGGTCCCTTGACTGAACTCCTCAGTGATCGTTTCCTCATTCCTAAATACCAGGAGTGTTGAGATGTGATGACGTCACATTGCCTAAGAAAGTTACAAGAATGCGTCGGAAAAAAATAAAGCAAAAAAAAAAAATTGTAGGAAAAAAATATCAAAGTTTAACAAAAGTTTAACGCTCACTCAGCCTGTCCAGATTTTATGCGTGTCGAATTAACAATCCATTCGTTCAAGTTTGCTTTGGTTTAATCCCTTAAGATCTAACCACTATAATCTGTATTCATATTTTTTCCTTCATCATTTTAAAAAGCTCCTCTACCGGAACTAATCTACAGGTTCGGACGGCCCTCTTTGACCTCAGCGTTACCTCAGATTCCATTACAGAGTTCGCTCACAGCCAGAGCTCATCTTTACTGTAGAAGAAGGAAATTAACAGATAGATATTTATTGTTCCTGTATCATTCATATTGTCTGATGTTATATGGATAAAGACAGTCGGGAACATTCCATAGACAGGGAAAGGGTTTCAAGCGCCGTAGACAGGAATATAGCGATACTTGATATTTTCATTGACAACACAAATATAGACTTTTCAGTTTGAGGAAAATGAATTAAAATAGTCATGGAGATAAGAGAAACGCAGAGATTCATCGAAGATTACCTTCCCTGACGAATCTGCCACGTGAGGGAGATCACCCTCAGTGTTCAGACGGGCAAGCAAGCACCCGACGAAGGCGGTTGTCTGGAGTGTCATTTCTTGCTCAGGCATGGAAGTAATTGCAGATTGCAAACCAGTACGCGTATATGAAAATCATCGGCAAAGCATATTGATAATATAACTACGCGAACGGTTCTCCAATACCAATCGCATTTATATTCAAGGTGGCGCTCCACGACATTCGGTTAAGAAGCTCAAACAAAATCCCCCAAGCTGGGGCTTCTGATGCTCCCATGGCTAGGAAATGTTTTTATCTAAATCTAATTGAGAATACATAGAACCCTAAGAATACGCTCAGCAAAAGGGCCTAGACCTTTAAGCAGCTGACGTAAAGAGTTCGCCGTGAGGAATGATGAACAGTCTTAAATAAGAAAGAAAAAATTCCTAAATACAAAACCTGTGACGACTACGTGACATTTCATCTAAATCTGAAATACGAAAGTCTGGCGAATACATGCAACATCGGATGAATATCATGTAATAATATGTAATACAAGTAATAATACACAATAATACATCACCCATTGCTTAATGATGTTTCTCTGCCAAGCTTATTCTACAACAGACTGACGCAGGAATGAAAAAGATTAAACCAAAGCGTATTAAAGGGCTTCCAGTCCGTATTTGAAATTACGTTAGGAGGGTTGCGAAGTGTTGGGAATAACGAAAACTTATAGACTCGTTTGTTTTATTCCACCGTACACACAGCGGCCATAAGTCGTTTAGCCACTTCCCATTTGCCTTTGGTTAAACTTTGATTAAAACAAATTTATTTCTTTACTGTCTTATTTGTGCTGCAAATTAATTAAACTTCATTCATTTAATAGGATAAATTTAATGTATTAAATATTAAAATATCTACAGTAATAAATAAATCCGGTCACGAGGTCAGAGGTCAAATGGAATTATGCGGACTTTTACCTTACCTCTGACCAGGTAAATCGTAAAATATTTTCAAAATAACACACAACCATGTTTTATTTTACAATGTAACACCTATACTTCTGTGCGTGTGCGTGTGCGTGTGCGTGTGCGTGTGCGTGTGCGTGTGCGTGTGCGTGTGCGTGTGCGTGTGCGTGTGCGTGTGCGTGTGCGTGTGCGTGTGCGTGTGTGTGTGCGTGCGCGTGCGCGTGCGCGTGCGCGTACGCGTGCGTCTATGTGTGAATAAATTCATTTTCTAAACAATATGTCAGAAACGATGTCAACACAAATTACAGCATCTATCTTTATTGATATAGTTGTACATCATTGTACTTTACATCTTGTTTTGATGGTCAGCAGGACATTAAAATAACAATAATAACAATAATAAACGTATTTCTATAGGACCACTTTTTTCTTGAATATGTCTAATTCTGACTACATGATATAGCACACATCATAATTAGTTAGCTAAATATACTATATTTTACTACTGTCCTCAAATACTGAAACAGTTAAGGTTCATCAACATTTTATGTATATTAGATTACATAAATCAATTTAATCATACAACATGTATCATTACTATACTACATATCAATCTGACATACAACACCTTGTAGAAAATTATATACTATATATGTATTCTGTGTATTTACTGTATATTGGTAATGAGCAAAAGAATACCAACTTTCCTTATAAAATGTCACCAAAGACATTCATAATACAATAAAGCGAAGTTCAGCTTTACAATATACTTTATCTATTATAATGCATAAAGGTCCATCACATTCTTCTTACATTAAAAGGATTCATGAAACTATACTTTTAATATGCTTTAGCAATTGTAAAATATACAGTAAACTTTGATACTTTATTACCAAAATAAATACTGTTGCTCTTTGCTGCCTATCAAATTCAACTACCTCTTTTTAATAAATCATATAACCATTTGTTTAAAATATTTCACTTCGATAGTTAACAAATGATAACCTTTCCAAGTTTAAAATTCAAACTTTTCCCTTCAAGGATAACGACTCATTTCCTCACTTTACTTTCATTCATTAAAATCACCTTCATAATCCTACTGACAAAAACCAAATAAAAATTAAAAAATCTTATTGTAGGACAGATCTTTCAGAATGCCTACACCCTCTTCATATCATTATACATCACACATGCAAAAACCTGAGTCAATTAATAAAAGACATGTTCCAGAAACCCAGCATCTAGTACAGTACAGCAACACTACACTGGCAGTTCTTTATAAAGCAGCATTTGCTTTTTGCTTAACCTAATTTCAAAACCCTTCTAATGTGGCAGCATTATTCACCTACAGTCACACCACAACGATAACTTCTTAGCTCGGCACCTGAAGAAAACATCTCAGAGACATTCAATTCCTCATAAAGCATTCTCCAATCACATTTTTATTCTCTTCCTTTCTAAGTACTTTTCCTTCTATGGTATTCATAGCTGAAAGCCTTCTGCGCATACAGGAGTTCCTATCAATTCTCATGATAATCTTAAGGTCAGTATTCATGAACGAGATTTAACTTTCAGACGAAACAGCCAATTTTGCTTAGCTTTTTCTAACTATATAATTTCTAGTAGATCATATTATCGTACTTCATGTTCAACAACAATATAAACATTAATAATTGCAAAATCAATATAAAAAAAAGGGAATAATAACAAAAATAAGGATAAGAATAATATCACTCTGATTGTCATATCCATCTCCATAATAATAATAATGATAATAAAAATAATAATAACAATAACAATACATGGAATAGAGACAATAAAAATACTCTTTAAATGTTAAATCATAAATGGAAAAAAATACAGGTAAAAGAGTCCCAACTTTCAATCATGCCCACCATTTATAAAATCACTGGATATTTTTATAAAATCAAGTAAGCAGCAATCTAAGAAAGGTCAATGTTTGTACATCAGCAAGGTTCATAAAATAATGAACTTTTCTTCCACATTATAGGTACAACTGGGCAATGAAAGAGATTTTATCATCAATACAGTCTTATATGCTAAATCCAAATACTCAGTAAGGCACCTAAAATGATTGCACATCATAAAATTCTAATTAAATCAACAATGGGATATAAAAAAAAAACATAAGCAACACTAGATCAATTCCACAAGACTTCGCTCTTCACAAACATAAAATTATGTTTCGATAATCCTGCCCTGAGTGTCAGAAAAATGTATGGAAGATATATAACCTAAATGTATGGGAGATATATACCCTAACCAATAATTTTCTTAATTGGCTTAAGGTACTATCTATGGCAGTAGTCACAATGGTCCTATGGCATTTACATGGTCATATAGTAAAGAAATGGAACATAAATGAGCAACAGTTTCAGGGGAGACTTCAATATAAATAGAAGCTCCCTTGTGGTATAGTTATTGAGTCAAAGTCTTTCTACTTCATTCTTCTAGGTATCTGTGACACAACTATTGGCCATTGGCCATTGCTAAAGTATTAATGAAACTGGATGAAAGTAAACATAACATTTAAATACTCCAAATTGGTAAAACCTGGAATATCATTCAAATAATGGAAAAGCATTTGCATCAAATATATTCCTGATACTCTAAAGTTATCACAAATATATTTTGCTAGGTCTTTTCCTGCTATTGACATCTCTGACTACAAGTAATATATACACTGATCTTAATATAGTATAGCTGAGATTAATAACCAGTGCAGACATTCCACCACAAAGCTGCTATGCTTGAGAGCTAAAGGGAGGTCAAAAGATGGCCAAAAGAAAAAACACAAATGTTAAAAAAAAATGATTTTTGGATACCTTCTACCTCCAGGGAACCATGGACATAACAGGTTCATACTGTAGATTACCTACTCAGAATTCCAGACAAATAACAGCTTTATCGGCACTGCATTATACTAAAAGGGAGAAAAGGTGAAGCACGGAAGAAAGATGAATATCCAGACCTGTGGACCTTTTTTCAGACCAGTAAATATACTTCAGGTTGTGGCTGACAATTGTGGAAAATAATCCGTTACATATTTAACTGCAGAACATCTCTCTTACTCTCTTTATAAGAGCACACCTATAGGGTAAATTAAAATAAAGGAACACTGTCATGTATAACCAAACCATAGCATTTCTATACAGACATTAGCTGCCTACACATCAGTTTATTCCTTTCCTTCCCTAAACCGACAAATTTAGGGCTAATTCTGTCTAGTACCATTAAAATACAATTTTTAAAAATTTCAACCTTGCCCAAACATATCGCCTCACAGACATCCATTCACACTATCTGCACAATGAGATCTACTGCTGGTTCATGCTGTCTGGGAAGAAATCCATCACAATTTGCTTCTTGTTGACCTTCCCCATGTTATTGCGAGGCAAGGGTTCTGATATGGTTATAGCAACAGACGGTACCTGGTAGTGGGGCATCCTTTCCCGTGCCCAATTACGAAGCTTTACTAGGTCTAGGGGCTCCTTCTTTTGCCAAACAAGGACAGCTGCAACCTTTAGTGGAGGAAAAAAAACTTTGTATCAACTTTTTGGTCTTCAGAATTAATAAAGTTTAGATATGTTTTACAATTTTACCACATACTTAAATGTACAGTGTATTTCGCTGTACTATAGTGTGTTTATTATCCTCACATTTATCCACACTTTATATATTCTAATTTAATCTGATGCACAATATACATAATCTCCTTATGAATTCACCTCAAAGGAATTCTCTGCATAATAACCCATAGCAGTTCTCTAGATCACACATGTCGCTTCTTTAAGCAAACTCAAATATTGAATCTAAATGGTTTATCAAAGAATGCAGTAGCTGCTCCTATGCACTTGAACAAGAATTATTCACTAAATCTCCTTCCAATAAAATTACTGCTCCCTCAAAATTCCTACACTCTCCTTCCTTCCCTTTCAAGTTTTGTTACTAAGTCATGTATTTAGACCTTACAATTTTGAATTCTATTTCTCCTAGATTCAAAAAGAGTGTAAAGACACATATCTTAAGCGCTTACCTAAACTAACAATCCAAACAAATTGGTATCAAATATATATTAGGTGCCTTCTTACCCTCATTATATTAAGGAGTCATTTTACCTGTGACATAATGATATTCATGATAATTTGGTGTTTATCATGTGCATAGATTTTGTAACTATGCTGACAATAATCTAATTCTGAAATTTTCTAAGGGTACAGGTGGCCATACATAAACAGTTGGGGCAATGTACAACAAAAGACCCTCCACCCTTGACCTCATCTGTCTACCCCAGTCTGAACATATATGGATAGATTACAACCTTGAACTTTCACCTAAAAAAATATTACAAATAACATTCTGTTAATAATCTCTAATTCTATACACATAAACGTTATCCTCATCTTAAGTCCACTCTCTATGGAGCTCTAGTTTTTGTTTCATAATTCTTGTATTTTTTATGTTTTGTAAATACTATGCTTTCTATAAGATGTATTGATTTTGCTCAAAAATATCTAGCTGTACATTAAAATCAATAATTGCAGCACTCTGCATCATATTCAATTTTGGCTATAAATAATGTTTCATTTTTTTTAAATGTGTTACTCTATTTCTTTCTTCAAAGGGTGACTTAAGAAATACTTCAGTTTATCATAAAATACTGATGGTGACAATATCATGAATAATAATTGCTGTGGTAATAAAGGCAATATTCACAATTTAGAATTATAACTTTTTATCAATAGCATTACCACTATTACTAAGCACTATCACTGTGTGAGGTCTCCGACCTCCTACCCCCTCCCCCCCCTATCCTGATCCTTGCCCTTATTCCTTAGTCTCCCCTTTTACCGCTTTCCTCGTCCTTACCTCTTTTTCATAGTTTCCCCTTTACTAGCATTCATACCTACTCCTCTTTCCACTACAGCTTATGCCTATATACCTTCCCTATCCTTATCTTTTATGGCCCTCGTTTTCTCTTCCCTACTTCTTCTCTCCCTATTCTCTCCTTTTCTTTATTCGTTTCTGTTCACTTGCCCCGTTTTCTTTTCCTCGTACTCCTTCCTTATTCCTTTTCATTGGCCAGAACTTTTCTTGCTATCTTCCCTTTTCACTTTCCACTTTTTCTCATCTTCTTACTATCTGTAACTTGGTCTATTCCTACCCTCTCACTAGCTTCCGTCTTTCCTGTTTATTCCCTCGTTTTCTCTCGCTCGCACACTTTCCACACTCCTTCTCCTTCGTACATCTTTTCGTTCTTCATTTTTCCTTTATCTTCATTCGCTAACGCCTGTTCTTTACTCTCCACTTTTACTTTCGTGCTAACTTCTCCCTTTCTTTTTCCTAGTCTATTTTATCTCTTCTCTTCTCTTGCCTTCTGCTTGCTTTCCTCCTTATCCCCTCTCGACTCACCGTTTCACTTGTTTTCGTTCTGTTTCTCACGCTTACACTCTCCTACTCGCCTCCTCCTGTACCCTACTCCCATACCTTCCCCTCTGCCTAATCCCGAATCCCGAATCCCGAATCCCGAATCCGAATCCTTACCTGAAATTAAGGTAATCCAGAGGGGCGGCACTCAAGTACTCAAGGAGATGATTCCCGCCCACGCAAACAATACACTACATATTGCTGCAAGACCATGTAATTTATTTTGTACAAATAAATGGTTTTTATATGTTTTATACAATAAGTTCCTCATTGTGTTTTCGAGGGGTTCGAACCCCTCGGGTGCGGATAAGACTGCCGAACAATTCTCTTTTTATCGATTTTATTAAGGTTCTTATCAACTTTTTTACGTACGTCTTAGCTGTGGATGGGTATTTTATATCTACTTTTTTTTATTTTTTACATAATTTTACTGAATTAGTTTTATAACTATCTATTTTCGTAATGGAAAATCCCACCACGCCTCTTATTAAACTCTTTTATTATAATTGATTCTATTTGTTGTCTTAAATACTTACTGATTTTATTATTTATTTTTGCTTTTACTTGTCTTTTGAACTGTGGATTTTTAATTTCTCTTTTTTTTTTTTACTTTCGATCTGCGTCACCAGTCTTATTTCGCCTTTTATTAATCAGTAGGACGTCTTTCAAGTGATCCATTCGTATTTAACATTACGTTATAATTATGTTCTATTTTTGCGCTTTGTTTTATAATTTATATTAAGTGTTTTATTGATAAGTTACGTAGATTTTTGTGTTCATTATTTTATTTTATTTTACTTTGCCATTTTGTATCTTTTTTACATGACTTTTACTTGTATTCACTTTTAATTAAACCTTTTTTGTAATTTTATATATTTCATGAGATGTGATTACTTTTATTGTGAAATAATTTGTTGCCACGTTGGCGCCTACGATCTGTATAAAAAGCGCTCCAAATAAACCCAGAACGGGAGTTGTCTCTGGACTCTGTGTACTTACCCCCTGGATTACCCTGGATTTCCCTGTGGCAACGCTGGAGCAGCAAAGAAAGATTGTGTTTGACCCTTTTACATGCCAGATAGGGATAATTGCTGGATGTGCTTTGTGTGTTTACTAAGAAGACATAAATACGTTACTGGCCATCCCAGCCAGAGATACCCTTACAAATGTTCATTTTAATTGGTTACTTTTGAAGGAGTCTTGTCTTTTTTTATGTTTTTGATACTTTTTAAACTCCTTTTTACGTCAGTCCATTTGACCTTATTTCTCATGTTTTTATTGTTTTATCACGGGCGTTTGTAAATAGAGGTGGCGAACACACGTAACCAGACCCATCTTAATTGGGACTTGTACCTGGGGTGTGGGATGAACAAGTCTCCCCACGGGGAAGTGAACGGGCCCCCTCCCTCTTCCTTTCGGCCTTAATTAATCATTATATTCACAGCAATAAAAAGTATGATATGCAAAGTGAACCATTCCCTATCCTATTTCTTTTCCTCTTAGTTTCTCTTTTTCTCTTGTCTTTTCTTTTATTTAGTATGACTGACCTTTTGTCCCCATGTAATATCTGGAAGGCCGACCACAGCCACTTCTGCAACGTGTGGATGCTCCATGAGGTGCTGCTCCACGTCAAGGGCCGAGATCTTAAATCCACCACTCTTGATAATATCCACACTTGACCGCCCCAAGATCTTGTAGGCTCCATCTATGTACTGTGCAGTGTCCCCTGAAGTGCAGAGGTAAAATTTCTACATCATGGTAATTATGGAAAAAGGGATAGGTCTGAGGGCGACAGATATTTTTACCTGGTTCTCCCAAATCCTGAGGTTTTCGATCTTTCAGACACTATACTCTCTCACTCTTCCTCTCCCTTTCCCTCTCTGCCTCCTTCTCTCCCTCTCTCTCCCTCCCTCTCTCTCTCCCTCCCTCTCTCTCTCCCTCCCTCTCTCTCTCTCCCTCTCTCTCTCTCCCTCCCTCTCTCTCCCTCCCTCTCTCTCCCTCCCTCTCTCTCCTTCCCTCCCTCTCTCCCTCTCCCTCCCTCTCTACCTCTCTCTCCCTCTAGAGTTAGAGTAAGAGTAAGGGGTAAGAGTAAGGGGTAAGAGTAAGAGTAAGGGGTAAGAGTAAGAGTAAGAGTAAGGGGTAAGAGTAAGAGTAAGAGTAAAGGGTAAGAGTAAGAGTAAGGGGTAAGAGTAAGAGTAAGGGGTAAAAGTAAGAGTAAGGGGTAAGAGTAAGAGTAAGGGGTAAGAGTAAGGGGTAGGAGTAAGGGGTAAGAGTAAGAGTAAGGGGTAAGAGTAAGAGTAAGAGTAAAGGGTAAGAGTAAGAGTAAGGGGTAGGAGTAAGGGGTAAGAGTAAGAGTAAGGGGTAAAAGTAAGAGTAAGGGGTAAGAGTAAGAGTAAGGGGTAAGAGTAAGAGTGAGAGTAAGGGGTAAGAGTAAGAGTAAGAGTAAGGGGTAAGAGTAAGAGTAAGAGTAAGGGGTAAGAGTAAGAGTATGAGTAAGAGTAAGGGGTAAGAGCAAGAGTAAGGGGTAAGAGTAAGAGTGAGGGATAAGAGTAAGAGTAAGAGTAAGGGGTAAGAGTAAGAGTAAGGGATAAGAGTAAGAGTAAGCATGAAAGTGAAAAAGTACAATATGAATAGCAGTTTACTTTATATTACAAGACAAACATCTGAGCATCCCAAGATAAGAAATAATTAACTGACCAAAAGTTTTTTTTCCCCTCCCTAACTCTTCATAAATGAGCTCCATTTAAAAATATACAAGTCGGGAAAGATGTTCTTCAGTTTCTTAGATATGCTCAAGTCTCAAATCAAGATATATCTTTTCAAATACTGAGTAACAATACTTAGCACTATCTGGTATCTCTTATCTCTCACCAGCAAATTAGTTAGTGTGCATGCTGACCTAGGTCACCGAAGATCTGACTGATATCAACAGACCTTTCCATGATTGCTCACTGTCAGGGTGTTAAAAGGGTTCAACCAGCACCTTGAGGACCGGTTGACAAAAGACACTACCTATTAAGATGCTTTCGCTGGAGATGGTCACCCTGAGTCTCCCTTGTTCTCTATGGCCTGACCACACCAGCCACACCTTCACACACTTCTCATGTCAACAATAAACTTACACTCTTAAATTCTCTGAGCTTATTGTGACAAATGTAGAGAGAGACATAAATGAGAATAAATAACTTCACAATGAAAGAAATATATTTCTTGAATTGTAAAATTTGTCAGCCACATTCATACCTGTGAATCTAAAAATTATGTGGAGGTCACATGCTAGCTTAGAAGCCACAACATTGCAGAGTGATAATGAGAGGAAGCAGAAAAGGGAGAGAGAAACAGATATAGAGTGGCTAAAGGAGGAAAGATGGTTAGGGAAAAGATGGAATGGGAAAGAAGGGGAAAGAGGTAATGAAAATAGATAGCTGAAGAGAAAAGGAGAAAATACATATTATGAGTTCAATCAATCTGATTTTATCTACAAGCCAAAATGGTGCAAAATTAAGACAAAATTCAGTTTTGGAAAAATATCTACTACATGGTACATTATTACATTTGAAAAACAAAAACGGTTATCTATAAAATGTGTTCCATACTGTAAGCAAACAATACTCACCGGTTCTGAACCACTTATCATGAGTAAATTCCTTCTTGGTAGCTTCAGGTTTATTCCAATATTCTTTAAACACATTGGGGCCTCTTACCAGTAACTCTCCAGCCTGTAGTTACAGGACAAATCTAAATCACTCTATAACATACATGCAGATATCTAATATAACAATAAATGTGCATGAGGATTTTTTTTTTTTATATAAACAAAAAAAAATGTTAAAAATGGACTATGATGAAAAAATAAATAAAAAAGATATAACATTTGTATACAAAGCTAAAGATAAATGAAGATTTATAAATATAGAGATAAAGATATATAGAAATACATAGATATAAGGATATAGATAAACAGACAGATAGAGAGAGACACAGACAGACAGGTAGATAAACAGATAGATGGATAGATAAAGATAGATAAATAGATAGATAGATAGATAGATAGATTAGAAATAAATATATATACATATATATGTATATGTATGTATGTATGTGTCTGTATATATATATATATATATATATATATATATATATATATATATATATATATATATATATATATATATATATATTATATATTATATATTATATATTATATATTATACATACATACATACATATGTACATATCTACTTACATATGTACATACATACGTATATACAT
>BOPN01001176.1:268006-273006 GCA_017312705.2 Penaeus japonicus | reverse complement strand
TCCTCTTGCTCCCCTTCCCCTTCCCCTTCCCCTTCCCCTTCCCCTTCCCCTTCCCCTTCCCCTTCCCCTTCCCCTTCCCCTTCCCCCCTAACCCTCTTCCCCTGCCCTTCCCCTTCCCCTTCCCCTTCCCCTTCCCCTTCCCCTTACCCTACCCCCCTACCCCTCTACCCCTGCCCTTACTCTTACTCTTACTATTGGTCTACTCTTACTCTTACTCTTACTCTTACTCTAAATAACTCTTAATCCTACTCTTTCTCTTACTCCCTTATGTCAAAATATATTCAAAAACCAGTTCATCCACCAGCAAATGCACACACACACACACACACACACACACACACACACACACACACACACACACACACACACACACACACACACACACACACACACACACACACACACACACCTTTGGGGGGGCCTGTGGTACCACTTGTGTACAGAATCATGGCATCACTCAAGGAGTAGAATTCGTTGTCCTGGCCATGCCACTGCGTTGTCAAACTCTCTGCTGATATGGAATCGGAGCTCTCATCTGCACTGCCTTTATTTTCTTTATCAACAGGGGACTGCTTATAAAAATACTCCTCTAAGACTATGACCTGCAACAGGAAGAAGGAGGATCGGTGTTATGGAGAAGTGTCTCTGCTTGGCAGCATGAGGAGAGTTCATGCAAGATATCTGATTGGAATTGATAACATGATAAATATGCACAAGGAAGTTTTTACAAGATGTTATAGTTTTAGAATAGTTATCAATACAAGTTAACCATAATTTACCTGCTGTCCTGAGAGAATTGGCTTGATCTTGTGTGCTAAATCAGATGTTGTAATAATGGCCGATGCCTGACAGTCCTTCACAACATATTCTAACTGTGGAGCTGGGTGTTTTGGGCACAGAGGAACAGCTGTAGAGCGAGAGAGAGAGAAAAAAGAGAGTGATAACTCATTAGGATTGTCATTTCATCCTTTTAGGCTTTATGTTTTGAAGCAGAACAACAAACAAATTTCAGTTTGCCCAATTAGTTTCATGTACAGTTTGATGCAATTGCAGAGACATATAGACACATATGTGAACACATACACAGTCAACAGTCCTTTATGGTGAAACTGTTGATCAAATAATATATTTATGAATAATAAAAATAATGTTTGATTGAGCACTATAATTTACTGTTAGTATCTACAAAAACTATATTCTAATTCATACAACACACTGTAATTTTGCAACAAAAAAATCAAGAAACAAATTTCAATTACAGAGAAGAAGCCCTTTCTCTTATTCCCAAAAAAAGGAAAAGTAATCATCTACATACCAATGTGACCTGCCATCCACGTTCCCCACTGAGCAATGACATAGGAAACATCATTGGGGCAGAGGAAAGCTACTCTCTCTTGCACTCTGTCTTTTCCTAAGACATCCTGCATTAGACGAGCCAGGTGACCACTGTTGCAAAAGGAAGCACTGACTTAGGAAAAGACTTTTTAGCATATAAACTCAAAAGAGAAAAAATGAGGGAAAGAAAAAATAATAATAATGCCATCATATTTCTTATAAATTGCATTGAAAACACTGGCTCAATTATGATAGCTTAAGACAGACTCAAATTTTGTGAGGAAAATCACTTTCTGTTAATCCAATTAATATCCATCAGCATAAGAACAAAATAAGTGCTGTCACTGTACCTGAACCTATAAATCTGACTATAGGTATGTTCACCGTGCTGGTCAGTTAAAGCTACATTATCGTGGTGCTGTTCAGCTCGTCGGAACACTGGGACCACGGAAGATCGTACAACCCTAGAAGTGTGGATCCACTTGTCTGTTGTATATTGCCATTGGTTTGGACACTTTGTACATGTCCAAGGGGGCCAGAGCGATCTTACTGCTATTCGTAACATGGCTGGATCATTCTGGAAAGAGGGGGATAGGAACCTTAAAACATTACATCCAAGCAGACATTCACTTATAGGTAGATATTCTAATAACATGAGAATATTTGAATTCTGATCATATTAAAACTGATATTCCACAAAAAATATTGGGTGAAACATTTGTCAACAGACAGTGTATATTCCCAAAAATTCATCTGAAAAAAAAAATGTCACACAAAAAATAAATCACACTGGTTTCTTGATTTATAAAAGAAACTGACATTCTCATACCTCTCACTTTCAAAATCTATCTCAGACTATGACATGCAACTCAAATAACATTTTCATATATATCAATTCAACTGAAACTGCATGTCAAAAGTTTATCACATACTGCAAAAGGCAATAAATAATAGGATCTGTCCCTCTTGTTATATAGTTTCATTTTGGTATAAGAACTTTAATCACACATTAAGAAAACTAGAATTTAACAATCATAGATGAAATTGCATGAAGTCAGCTACATGTTCATGTATGCTTCTCTCTACAAGAAATCCACAGTGAATAGTTATGACCTTTAAAGTGAGTAAAACCTACACTTGGGAAACTACAATAACAAACTTCCTACACACTGTATGTCATGTAAATAAGCCATTTCATTGCATTTGATAATATGTATCAGAAGTAACTACTTCACCTCATGTTCTAATTAATTTCTGCATAGAAGATAATCAGATAAGCCCTTGTATATGGCTCAAAAACATGACCTAGGGCCTGGTCCTTCTATAAATAATTACCAATCAGCAACTCAACTTTGCAGTTACCGAGTAGAAAGCAGCTTAGCAACAGAGCCCTAAGGCAAGGAGATGCTAAAAACACGTATTATATATAATTTCTATCTGATCTGTACGACTGTCTATATTATATTAATGCTTATCTGTATTTTTACGTCTGTATTAACTGATTAAAAATGATAGAAAGCTAAATTATAATAATTACCCCCCGGAAAAGCCGTTTAGAAAAAAAATGATAATACTCAACGCAAATTTATATACAATATTATATCAACTGGTAGAAACAGTCCTTATCTACTCACCAGCAGATAGAAATATCTTAGGGTTTTACTATCTCATTATCTACAAGCTGAGGGAAGAGACGTTGTTTACTTCATCAGCTGATCGCCACCTACATGTGCGCTGTTCCGGTTTTTGTTGTTTTGATGTGTACCGTTCTCTTAGAAAATGTGCTTTTAGGATTTTGCACACTACTCCGATATTTCTTTGTGCTTTACCTTTTCAAAAAAAAAGGGTGGTTGTAATTTATGTCAATGTCTGAAGAATATTTATCGAAAGGCAGAATTGGGTGAGAGTAACACCCATTTTGAATCAGCATAATTATATAATTTTCATTAGAATTTCAAATAAAGTGAAAAAGTATTATCAGCCTCTTCAGTCATCATCTATTATTTTTTTCTAAATATCACTTCTAGAATACAGAATTCTGGAGACAACAACAACTATAGATTTAAAGACATTTTAAAACAAAGTTTAATATAAAACAAACTAGTCTAGTTACTTCCTTAGCATTTTCATTCTTAAATATGCTTTTCATATATGAAAAAAAAATCTGAATTTGTCCATTTGACACTGTTTATATTGGTATTTCATTGTGTTCTTGCAAGGGTTCAATGCTAATTACACCGTAAGAAAAGCCCATATAATCATATCAAAACAGTCATAGAGGTTTAATTAATGGTGTGAGCAATTACAAGGGTACGGTCCAGTTGCAATGTATCCTCAGTGTACCGAAGATGACAACTTACAATGTCAGTCGGTATGAATGAGACTGAATAACTTCAACATCGCAAGAAATGTACTTGGCGCGTTTCCATCAACATCTTCATCGGGTATAATGATGAAATTAAAAATTAAATGCAGATAAATGTAGGTTTACCTAACGCTTAAAGTTATTCATCAGTCCTGACTCGTACTTTCCTCTACATTTATCCAAAGAAACTCGCTCGTCATGAAGGTCACACAATACTAGGATGACGAAAAGGGCGATGTCGGCTAGAGCAAGACCTAAAACATACGTATATCCATATCAACCTAATACGTTACAGCCGTTAACCTGAGTTTTCTTTTTCTTCTCACTTGTGGCTTATTAATCACCACGATGTCGTCTGCTTACGATCGTTAAATTATATATATATATATATATATATATATATATATATATATATATATATATATATATATATATATATATATATGTATATTCATACTGTGTTCTTACTCGTTTTTTTTTCATGTGATTATTTATCTACATTAAGCATTACTTTACCAATGCCATACAAGAACATGATGCTCTGTTCATATTTTTTTTTCTTTTTTTTTCTGGAACAGATGATAAAGCATATCAGTAAACAAATGAATACGTAATAATAAACAAACCAATAATAATACCTCCACCTAAGCTTAACAATTTCGAAGGCGCAGTTTAATACATCATGGTGCAAGCCATGCATATATATCATTAGCCATATACTTTCCAACGGCATTTGAAAAAAAAAGACATTCGTGTTTGGTTGACCATGAACCTTTAACCGTGAGCTGGAGGAAGTTATCATCCATTTCTTTTATCAGACAAGGTTTCGAAAAGCAACGCATTAAAGCGACAAGGTCTAAAGTGTCACACGTGATAAACCATTTATATCCTGAGCTATTCTGTTCTTTCTTGTCTTGTTCTTCCCTGATTTGTAGTACCTGTGCGGGACTTTATTGTGGACTCAAGAGTGTAACGTAGTTATTTCGACAAGTAGACTGGTAAGTAGGAATTAGACATATATCCCATATTTAAGCTTCCGTTCTCTTTGGTTGTTTCATCCAAAACAGTCATTTATAGACTCGGAATGCCACCCACACACGTTCCAAAGTCCCTTGTACAAAGCCTCAAGAGATACGAATGATAATGCCAAAGTATTTCCATTGGTGCACTATACACGGAAACAACACGCTTATGTGTAATTCGGGGAGGTTAACCGAGGCAGCTCCATGACAATATCAAACATATATATCATACAGAAGTTGAAGGTTTACCTAGCATTTGTGACCTGCGGCTTGTTTTC
>BOPN01001176.1:260506-263006 GCA_017312705.2 Penaeus japonicus | reverse complement strand
AGCAGGGCAACACAGCGGTCAGTAGAGCAGCACAGCTGTCAGTAGGGCAGCACAGCGGTCAGCAGGGCAACACAGCGGTCAGCAGGGCAACACAGCGGTCAGTAGGGCAGCACAGCGGTCAGCAGGGCAACACAGCGGTCAGCAGGGCAACACAGTGGTCAGCAGGGCAACACAGCGGTCAGCACAGCGGCCAGCAGGGCAGCACAGCTGTCAGTAGGGCAACACAGCGGTCAACAGGGCAACACAGCGGTCAGCAGGGCAGCATAGCGATCAGCAGGGCAGCACAGCGGTCAGCAGGGCAACACAGCGGTCAGCAGGGCAACACAGCGGTCAGCAGGGCAACACAGCCGTCAGCAGGGCAGCACAGCTGTCAGCAGGGCAACACAGCGGTCAGCATGGCAACACAGCCGTCAGCAGGGCAGCACAGGGGTCAGCAGGGCAACACAGCGGTCAGCAGGGCAACACAGCGGTCAGCAGGGCAGCACAGCTGTCAGTAGGGCAGCACAGCGGTCAGTAGGGCAACACAGCGGTCAGCAGGGCAACACAGCCGTCAGCAGGGCAGCACAGCGGTCAGCAGAGCAGCACAGCGGTCAGCAGGGCAGCACAGCGGTCAGCAGGGCAACACAGCGGTCAGTAGGGCAACACAGTCGTCAGCAGGGCAGCACAGCGGTCAGCAGGGCAGCACAGCGGTCAGCAGGGCAACACAGCGGTCAGTAGGGCAACACAGTCGTCAGCAGAGCAGCACAGCAGTCAGCAGGGCAGCACAGCGGTCAGCAGGGCAACACAGCGGTCAGCAGGGCAACACAGCGGTCAGCAGGGCAACACAGCGGTCAGCAGAGCAGCACAGCGGTCAGCAGGGCAGCACAGCGGTCAGCAGGGCAACACAGCGATCAGCAGGCAGCAGCGGTCAGCAGGGCAACACAGCGGTCAGTAGGGCGTACAGCGGTCAGCAGGCAACAGCAGCGGTCAGCAGGGCAACACAGCGGTCAGCAGGGCAGCACAGCGGTCAGCAGGGCAACACAGCGGTCAGCAGGGCAACACAGCGGTCAGCAGGGCAGCACAGCGGTCAGCAGGGCAACACAGCGGTCAGCAGGGCAACACAGCGGTCAGCAGGGCAGCACAGCGGTCAGCAGGGCAGCACAGCGGTCAGCAGGGCAACACAGCGGTCAGCAGGGCAACACAGCGGTCAGCAGGGCAACACAGCGGTCAGCAGGGCAACACAGCGGTCAGCAGGGCAACACAGCGGTCAGCAGGGCAGCACAGCGGTCAGCAGGGCAACACAGCGGTCAGCAGGGCAACACAGCGGTCAGCAGGGCAGCATAGCGGGCAGCACAGCGGTCAGCAGGGCAGCACAGCGGTCAGCAGGGCAGCACAGCGGTCAGCAGGGCAGCACAGCGGTCAGCAGGGCAGCACAGCGGTCAGCAGGGCAGCACAGCGGTCAGCAGGGCAGCACAGCGGTCAGCAGGGCAGCACAGCGGTCAGCAGGGCAGCACAGCGGTCAGCAGGGCAACACAGCGGTCAGCAGGGCAACACAGCGGTCAGCAGGGCAGCATAGCGGTCAGCAGGGCAGCACAGCGGTCAGCAGGGCAACACAGCGGCTGCAGGGCGGCATAGCGGTCAGCAGGGCAGCACAGCGGTCAGCAGGGCAGCACAGCGGTCAGCAGGGCAGCACAGCGGTCAGCAGGGCAGCACAGCGGTCAGCAGGGCAACACAGCGGTCAGCAGGGCAGCATAGCGGTCAGCAGGGCAGCACAGCGGTCAGCAGGGCAGCACAGCGGTCAGCAGGGCAGCACAGCGGTCAGCAGGGCAACACAGCGGTCAGCAGGGCAGCATAGCGGTCAGCAGGGCAGCACAGCGGTCAGCAGGGCAACACAGCGGTCAGCAGGGCAGCACAGCGGTCAGCAGGGCAACACAGCGGTCAGCAGGGCAACACAGCGGTCAGCAGGGCAGCACAGCGGTCAGCAGGGCAGCACAGCGGTCAGCAGGGCAGCACAGCGGTCAGCAGGGCAGCACAGCGGTCAGCAGGGCAGCACAGCGGTCAGCAGGGCAGCACAGCGGTCAGCAGGGCAGCACAGCGGTCAGCAGGGCAGCACAGCGGTCAGAAGGGCAGCACAGAGGTCATATATATACATATATATATATATATATATATATATATATATATATATATATATATATATATATATGTGTGTGTGTGTATATATATATATATATATATATATATATATATATATATATATATATATATATATATATATATATATATATATATATATATGTATGTATACACATATATGTTTGCATATAGATGTGCGTGTGTATATATACATGTGTGTATGTATATATATATATATATATATATATATATATATATATATATATATATATATATATATATATATATATATATATGTATGCACATATATGTTTGCATGGCGTGGCGTAAGCGTCGGACATAACCTACTCCTACAGACTAGTCGGTCTGTAGTCCGTGTTGTAGA
>BOPN01001176.1:250506-253006 GCA_017312705.2 Penaeus japonicus | reverse complement strand
CACGCATGTCGCCTTCGTCCGAGATCTCAAACCTTCGCATGTGCAGTAGTGCCAGAAACCCCAAGAGTATCAGTGCGTTCTTCTAGTTCCAAACATTTCATTTTAGACATAGTCTTAGATCCTCCCTCTTCACTGCCTCTCTGAATACGACTAACGACTCTGAAGAACCACCGGCAGAGAAGCATGAACGCGAGCATGAACGAGTCGGCAGCGCCTGCAAGCGCGTACCCGGAGGCGCTTCCCACCGACGCCGTCTGCAGAGGCGACGTGACCAGCGGCAGTATGTGGCACCCTGGCATCCACGACGATCCGGACACGATACCCCGGTACACGCTACAGGTGAGTCAAGTTGAGAATTCGTCACGTTCCTCGATGAGTTTGGAAATGTTCCATGCGTTGTCTGTGTGACTGAAGTACTCTTCTGGCTTGGTACTTGTAGCCCATGTGAGTTAAATGCACTCTGAATGAATCACACACATACCCCGGAATGAATGGTATGCACTCCAGATGGATCTTAAGGCTCCATTTAGGTTAACTACTCTCTAGGTGAAAAGTGCAAGCTTCAGATCAGTCATGTCTGAGTCCGGTGGTATATTCATGTTTCATCTGAGTTTTTTTGTAGCAAGGTAAACTTCATGCAAGTCGTTTATGTTCTGAGCATGTCTAGTATAATCACGATGAGGCAGGTACCCTCAAGGAGAGTCAGGTATGCTCAGGCTGAATCATCCAATTCCGCACACTTCAGCTGAATCCCAGATACATTCCAGGGGACTCATCGTTGCTACTCGTGAGTAAAACACTCCAGGTGAGTCACACAGGAACTAGAGGGGAAGATGACACGCCTGCCCTCACAATGAATATACAATTACACATAAACCTGATTTTTAAGTGTTTAACTTAAGTCATAATTCCATTTCTTCTACAATAATTCTGTCAAAAAGATACCGTGCTTGCTTGTACCTTTAACTGGAGGGTCATTCCAATCGAAAATACTCCTGGGCCGTATTGCATTGTTGCTATCTTGTTGCTTTGTAAACGTGACACGGCCAGACATCATGTTGTAAAACAGGTATTGCGTCTGTCATGCACGTGAAGTGTTTCGTGTTTCGCTTTCCTTTTTTCTAAAAAAAAAGAAGAAAGGCAAAGAGAGAGTTGGGCTGTTCTGCGTACATCATCTATTATTATAATAATGATAATTATGATGATGATGATGATGAAATAAGGATGACGATAACAACGATCATTGATATCATTGTTATCATCATCGTAATGATGAGGAATCATTATCATTGTTATTCTTATCACTATATTATCATTTTCATAATTAGCATTGGGGTTGTTAGCATTATCACTGTCATCATTATTACTTTTATTATTATTATCACTATTGTTATGGCTAGCATTATTTTTATCGTTATCAATATCACCATTATCATTATCATTATTGTCTTTATTATCATTATTTTTGTCATAATTATCATTGTGATAATGATTATTATTACTATTATCATTTTTATTATCGTCATTATCAATATCATTAATACTGAATTATCATTATTGTTATTATCATCATTATCTACATTATTATTATGATTACTATTATCGTTATTAACATTATTATTATTATCAGTATTAACATTATTATTTCTATTGACATTTTTATTATCATAATCACTATTGTTATTATTATCATAATCGATATTGTTATTATTATCGTAATCACTATTGTTATTATTATCATAATCACTATTGTTATTATTATCATAATCACTATTGTTATTATTATCATAATCACTATTGCTATTATTATCATAATCACTATTGTTATTATTGTCATCATTATTATCAGTATAATAATTACTTCCATTATTACCATTGTCATCATTTCTATCATTATCATTATTACTATTATAATTGGTGTTGTCCTTGTTTTTATTAGTGATGCTATTATCATTACCATCAATAATAACAATGATGATGATAATATTGATAATAATAGTGATATTGATGATGGTAATGATAGCAACATGAAGACTACTGATCATAATGATGACAATAATGATAATGATAAGGATTATGATGATGATTAATGATGAGGATGAAGATGACGATCTTGATGATAATGATGATGATAAAGATAATGATAATTATGATGATGATAATAATGATGATCATAATGATAATGATAAGGATAATGATAACAACGCTAATAGTAATAATGATGGTAATGAGAATAATAACATCAGAAACCAATAAATATAATGTGAATAATGATGACTACACAACTTCATGATAATTGATATGATAATAAGTTGTAGAGAGATTTTTTAACCGGAATGACAGGATGTGCAGTGATATTGTAATAATGAAGAGAAGCATAATGTTGTTCTCGGGATTTTATGTTATTACTATCATTCTTATCATCGTCACTCTGATTATAATTTTTGGTATTACTATCATTGTCATTTTCATTATCCTAATTATCATCATTATCATTACC
>BOPN01001176.1:233006-238006 GCA_017312705.2 Penaeus japonicus | reverse complement strand
GTATTTGTATATATATGTATATATGTGTATGTATATATATATATATATATATATATATATATATATATATATATATATATATATATATGCACATATGCATATATATATATATATATATATATATATATATATATATATATATATATATATATATGCATATCTATATATATATATATATATATATATATATATATATATATATATATATATATACATGTATATGTATATATACATATGTATGTATACACACACACATATATATATGTGTGTGTGTGTGTTTGTGTGTGTGTGTGTGTGTGTGTGTGTGTGTGTGTGTGTGTGTGTGTGTCCGCAGGTGTTGGAATACACATATCTTTAAAAAAAAGAAAAAAAAATGGATTACTTCAAAGCAGACATAATACGACCTCAGCATTCACAAGTCATGAACAAAGATCAGCTTAAAGGATCACTGTCTGTCTAGTCATAAACGTTCTTATATCAAAAACAAGTCTTGTAGATGCTGCCAATTCCTTATACGAAATCGCCTTTTCGCAATCCCTTTAAGTCTTTAAGAAAAGGGATTGTATTTATTTAGGTTTCAGCCCAGTGTAAACTTGTTTGTAAATGCACGGACCTCAAAATTCTTAAATGCTTTAAGAAACATGGAATATTAAAATAACTTACAATTCAGTGAGAGCGTTAAGATGAAAGGAATATTTGTCATTGACCTTTTGCTTTTTTTGAAGGAAAAGTATTTGTTTTTTGTAAGCAACTTCATGTAAAAAGTGCCTTATCATGTGTGTAGACTACATCCTTGTTTTGTACTGAATATGCATGCGAACGACAGATTTATTAGCATTGTCAACATCACTTTCAAAGTCAATTATTTTCTTAAGCTCTATGATCTCCAGGTAATTTTCGTTTACCCGATTTACACACATGAGATTACAATTTGTAATCATGACACGCACACACATACGTACATAAAAGCATATATATATATATATATATATATATATATATATATATATATATATATATATATATATATATATATATATATATATATACATATATATATATATATATATGTATATATATATATATATATATATGTATGTATATACGTTTTTTATCCATTTCCATATTCATTTCTTAGTGTCATTATTCGTTCATTCCAGACTGTTCGTTCGAGGGCTTGAATATGGCGTCTATGTTTGGGCCTGGAACAAGTACTCGATTTTCCCGCCACTTGGTAATTCGTTCTTCGAAATTCTGTGTGTCATCGTTCTCGTTGACTTCGGTTTCTACTGGTTTCATCGAGCTAGTCATGGTATGCATTATTTTGTCGTTGGTGTTGCTGTTGATGTTATGTTGTTTTACGGGCAAATACGAGTTGACATGAAGTAATCAATATCCCTCGCCCCCGTTTCTTTTTCTTGTGGTCAGTTTCTTCATCATAACAGATTATGCCCATAAGGGCTATTGTCGTCACGTTCTGTCCTTACCTCAATACTGCGGAGACTCGAGTTTCAACTTCGGAGCTTAAAAATCAAACCGCAACTCTACCGCGATAATGTTCTTGTATTCCCTCCTTCACCCTCCTTCTCTCCCTCCAGCCGTTCCTCCTAATCTCTCCCTCTCTCTTTCCTTTTCCTTTTTCCTTTCCCCCTCCCTCTACCTCTCCCACTCCATCTCTCTCTCTCTCTCTCTCTCTCTCTCTCTCTCTCTCTCTCTCTCTCTCTCTCTCTCTCTCTCTCTCTCTCTCTCTCTCTCTCTCTCTCTCCCTTACCCTCCTCCCATTTATTTATCTCCCTCTCACATCCCCTTTCTCTACCACAGAAATCATGGTCTTGTGGGCCATCCACCAGGTCCACCACAGCGGCGAGGAGTTCACCGTGTCTGTGGGACTCCGCAACTCTCCTTTACAAAGGCTGTTCTCGTGGGTGTTCTACTTGCCCCTGGCTATTCTAGGAGTCCCTCCCGCACACATGTTGGCGCACGTGCAGTTCAGCGCCCTCTACCAGTGCTGGATACACACCGAGACTATCAGAACAGTTGGACCTTTAGAATATGTGTTCAATACGCCTGCACATCACCGAGTTCATCATGGTACTGTTCATATGCGTGATCCATTAGAGTTATTTCACTACTTGGTTTGGTAAATCAGTTTGCATCCAGTATTATTTCAGTAGCGGCTGAACGGAAACAGCTTAAGAAACATTACGGTCTGTAAATTGATAATATTCTTAATAGTAATGTAAATTATACTAGCTGCAGCATGAAATAAAAATTGTAAATGAGGGAAATTCCGCGAAGTTAACCCGACAGTTATAACAAATTCCCTTTAAACTCGGAATGACCACTTCTGGTCCTTTCCAGGGTGCAACAAATACTGCCTCGACAAGAACTACGGCGGGATTTTCATCGTCTGGGATCGCCTCTTCGGAACCTTCCAGCAAGAACTACCTGATCAGGAAATCGTCTATGGAATCGTCTACCAACCAAGTGCATTTAATCCCCTTTATCATCAAGTGAGTGTGCGAGGGAGGAATCGAATCGCTTTGTTTTGCAGAGATGTGCTTTATGGCTTTCTCTTTTTATTATTGTTGGTAATTTTGAGGGTAATAATAGTGATAATTATGTATCTTGTCGGATCATTTTGTAGAAGAGTGAATAGTCAAGAGTTTAACTTTCAATATAAATAGAATATTTCGTATCACTGAATAACAGAAAGAACACGCTTCAAGATTTGAAATAGGGCGTCATTTCTCTGGCATTCGTATCCCGCTTTATGCAGCCAGTGCCCAAGCTTTAACTCTCTATGACGAGTACTCAGGGTTATCGCAGCCCCCATCCTTCCCTCCCCTTGTCACCACCGGTTTTGTACATGATAAGGATGATAATGATAATGACAATATTACTGCGGTAATAATGATAATTATAGATAAGAATAATGATAACAAAGATTATGTATGATAGTAAAAATCATTTTCTGTGGTGAATCGTACTGCCAACAAATCTATAAAATAAATTTATCATACCTAATTAACTAGGCATCGGGCAACATACCTGCAAATCTTCACCACAATCCGTTAGTGACTTTTTTTTGCACAATCCTGTTTCTTACCCAAAAAATACCACTGATTGCATTCCCTCCTGCGTTTGGTGGATATAATAGTTTATAACAATAATGACAAAACTAATAGCGATGATAACGCAGTAGTAGTTATAACAATAATATTAGTAGTCATACTTAAAAGACGATAACACTCATGATAATAACAAGATCACCAGCCAAGTTCCACAACCCCATGAACAACCATTTGACCGACCAAGCAATGAACACAGCCGCCCCCCCCCCCCCCCAACTAAAACCCCCTTTCCATCTGCAGGTGTTCTATCTGGCGGGTGCGCTGAAGAAGGCTCGCTCCATGAGTACCTGGGGAGATTTCGTGGCAGCTCTTGTCAAGGGGCCGAGCTGGGCGCCGGGCTCGCCTTGGACCGGCTGGGAGGAGGACAAACTCGATGTGAGTTGAGGGTCTTTGTTGTGTGTGCGTGCGTGTGTGTGTGTGTGTGTGTGTGTGTGTGTGTGTGTGTGTGTGTGTGTGTGTGTGTGTGTGTGCGTGCGTGTGTGTGTGTGTATTTCAGTTTTTGTGTAATGGTATTTTTATAGTCACTGGAACTTGCAGACTTTCATTTCAGATAATTAATTTCCAACCGGACAGTGCTTGAACTTTATATATTCATATTGATACATACAAATTCGAATAACAAATAACTATTAGATATTGTTTTATGGCGTTTCTACATTCAAAAATATGACGCGATTGGTTTTAGGTTTCCCTCCTAGTTATATGTAAAGCGATTTTAGATATAGGCATTAAATAAGGATGTTAGGGATCTAATAAGGATGTTAGGAATTTAAGGAAGATGTTAGCAATCTCTAATACGGCTAGGGAGGCATTGCCAAAACTGCATTTTCCCAGAACGGAGAAGTCCCCTCTGCATATGAGAAAGCAGGTTCAAAAACATGCATAGTCTCTGTCGTATCTTAATGATTATGACTGAGAAATACTATCTTTAGGATGATTATTGACTTTTCCTATGGTATTGCGTGCACTCATCAAAGCGTGCAGAACAACAAGCCTTGTTTTTTGTGCTGAAAACCAGGTAAACCCGTTTGTGGATGTCTCAAGCGAGGGCTAGGTCGGGGATAGGTAATGATGCAGACAGTTGCAATTTAAGTGTTTGTTGTTAGCTTAGACGCATCGTTCTCTGATGTCTCGCCGTTTTTATTTCTTTCTTTTGATCCTCTTTCATTTTTGTGACTCGCTTTCCTTCGCTCTCTGCCTCTCTTTCTTACACACACACACGCACACACACACACACACCTATATATATATATATATATATATATATTTATGAGTGTGTGTATGTGTGTGTCTGTGTATGTGTGTTTAATGCGTATATATACATACATATATACATACATACACACATACATACACATATATATAAATATATGTACACATATACATATGCATATACATATACATATACATATACATATACACACATACACATACACACACACACCCACACACACATATATATACATATGTATACATATATATATATATATATATATATATATATATATATATATATATACATACAAATACATGTATATATACACATGTGTATATTCTGTTTGACTTATTCCTATTTTTGTATGAATCAAGATACTTTTTTACTGAGTTCGTAGTCCGTATCGTATAGAAGAGACTATCTTTGGATTCTATGCTTATTGATATTCTAGATTTATGTATAAAGGACAACAGGGTTTTGCTACTATTTCGGATTTTTTATATACTATTAAATCATATTGCATATACAATATAATGAATTTATATGATGGGAAACTATACAAAATATATGCCATTTTTGACAAACGCAGCAACAGTTACTCACTCGCTCACTCACTAACTCATTCACTCGTCACATACTTTTCGAACGTC
>BOPN01001176.1:210506-228006 GCA_017312705.2 Penaeus japonicus | reverse complement strand
CGGCCCGCAAAGACCATGGGAGGGCAGATATTCTGGGAGTGAAAATGGAAATAGAAGAGGAACTCTACGGGAGGGAATTTGCCCTATACCCGAACCACAACCCCCACCCTAACCTTGCCTAACGTCAACTAATCTCAACCAGGGAACATTGGGTAGACCCGTAGGTATCGTGAGTTCGTTAAAGTTTACAATGTATTATACGTTGCACACTGCTACAATATTGTATGGAATCCTAAGAATTGAGGATCATAGAATTGCTCTAAAGAATGAGGAAATTTACTTCTGCATTGACCGGTGCACATTCTCGTTAATGATGGAATAGTAATTATATTATCATAATCACATTTAGTGCCCATAGCAATGCCAGTAATGTATATATACACACATGTGCGTATATCTATATATATTTGTGTATATATATACATACATGGATATATACATATATATATATATATAAATATTTATTATATATATATATACATATATATTATATATATATATATATAAAGAAAAACAGAACCCACCTCCTATCCTAATACACCCTATAACAGTAACACATAACACCAATAAAACACTTAGCCGAGAGAAACACACCCAACTCGAGCTGTACAAAAAATGACTTGGTGGCTTGAGTCTCAGCCAAGTGGCGTTGAAGTGAGCCAGCCCAGCTCGAACCAGGCACCGAAACTCAGTCACTTCGCTGATCAAAGTGCCGGGTCCCGTCAATCATATTCGTGAATTTCGTTATAACGATTATGATAATAATCCTTATCATTATCATAACCATTATCATTATTGTTGTTATTAGTAGTATCACCATTATCAATATCATTATCATTACTATATCATTATCCTTACTATAATCATCATCATCATCATTATCATTACCATTCTCATTATGTGTTAATATTATTTTTATCAGTATCAGTATCAGTATCAGTATCAGTATTATTATTATTATTATTATTATTATTATTATTATTATTATTATTATTATTATTATTATTGTTATTATCATCATCATCATCATCATTATTATTTTCATTATGATCATTATTATAATATTATCATGATCATCATTATTATCATTGCCTTATTAACATTATTACTATTGTTATTGTAATCATCATTATCATTACTATTATTACTAGGCATTATTACACTATCATTATCCAAAGCAGTATCATTTTCATTATAATCATTATCAATATCATTTTCTTATTAATTATCATTATCCTTGTAATTATGATCATTATCATTATCTTTAACAGTATCATTATTATTATCATCATAATCATTATCATTTTTAGTAGCATTATCATTATCATCATCCTCATTATTGTAACTATCATTATAATTTTCATTGTCATCATTATCATGATCTTTCAAATTATTATTATCCTCATTATTGTTGTTATTATCATAATTATAATACATAAAAAAAAAGTTTGGCAATAAGAATGACAGTAAAAATAATGAAAATCAAAAGTTATCATAACAATAATGATAATGATAATAATAATAATAATAATAACAATAACAATAATAATAACAATAACAATAATAATAATAATAACAATAGTGTTAATAGTGATAATGCTAATGATAATAATAATGGGAGTATTGATGAATAAAAAAAGATAATATTACTGATAATAGTAATAACAATAATAATAAAAATTATAATAATGATAATAAAAATAATAGTAACAAGAATAGTAATGGTAACAATAATGATGATAAAACTAAATAATATTGTTGATGGTAATGATGATAGTAGTATTAGTGGTGATAATAATAATGAAAATTATTTAAAAAATGATAATATTATTAATAATAATGATGATAATAATAGTAATGATAAATAATAATTAATAGTAATTATCATAATGACAATAATGATAGTAAAAATAGTAATAATCATTTTTTTTTATTATGATAATAATAATTATTATCAAAATAAAGATAGTTATTGTTATTATTATGATGATAATGATAATCATTATTATCATTATTATCATAATTATGATTAAAATTATAATTACTATAATAATGATTATGATAATGATAACAATAATGATAATGGTAATGGTGATGATAATGGTAATAATAATGATAATGATAAAAATTATAATTACAACAGTAATAATGATAATAATAATAATAACAATAATATTGATATCAATAATCATAATGATAATGATAATAATGAAAATCATCATCATTATTATCATTATCATAATAATAATTAAAAAAAAGTAATGATATAATGATAACAATGTTAATAATAATAATTATAATAATAATAATAATAATAATAATGATAATAATAATAATAGTAGTAATACTACTGATACTGATAATAATGATAATAACAATAATAATACAGAAAATATTATATTAAACTAATAATGATAATGATGATAAAAAAATAAAATGATAATAATAATAATAATAATATGATAATAATAGTAATAATAAAAATTATAATCAAAGCATGAAAAATAATAATAACAACATTAATGATAATAGTAATAACAACATTACTTATAATAATATTTACAAACATTTCTATTCATGTATTTAGAAAAAATGGGATTAATGTCAAGATTCTAAAAGCATATGAGAATAAAAGTAGTGCAGGGTTGAGTTACCCTTTTTATAATATCTTGTAAGTGAAACTGTTCACATTGCAAAAACCTCTGTACAGAATTCCTCCGCATTGCAAGACCAGCGGAGGGGCTTTGTCCACCTCCAAATATGCTCAGGAAGGAAAACAGAAGGAAGAATGACATGGAGGGTTTTTATTATATGCTCCCACTCATAACCTTACACTTTCTCTGTCTGTCTGTCTGTCTGTCTGTCTGTCTGTCTGTCTGTCTGTCTGTCTGTCTGTCTGTCTGTCTGTCTGTCTGTCTGTCTGTCTGTCTGTCTGTCTCTGTCAAACGTCAATTATAAACTGTATGTTAATTATACAATCTTTACAAAATACTGTGTATTTGCAATGATGTCACATCACATTTCTCTGTTGTACTATTTAAACATATCATTATCCATCAAGCTGATTAAAAGAACAATATGAAAATAAAATCCATCAACACATTTGAAGCACTTTTGTAATTCATAATGTATAGAAACGTTATTACAGCATCTTGTCTCACTTCAGATTATACAAAAAAAAATTATAATATTTGAAACACTACTCTAACACCAATTTTATGAATTGCCATTCAGTATCAGTAAAATACATTCATCTAAATATCAAAATATTCAAACCTAACTATATAAGGAGAAACTTAAAATAAAAAATTCTGATACTATGAAATTCAACTTTTTAAATCTAAATTCACTAATAAAATCTTCAATACTAGTAAATTTACCATATTTGCATGTTGGACCCTCATTTTGGCTTACAAGCCATACATAAGATATAAAATTGTATCATTCAGTTTTCAATTTTTTTTTGCTCCCTCAGTTAGAGAATTCATTGCCCTTATTCGTTTTTATTTCTTTTTCTTACTGTTCACAGACTTATTCTACACAAAAATGCTATTCATCATCTGTAACTGCAATTACTTGTTCACCTTTTTTATCTAACATACTGCTAAAAAACAAAAAAAAAGGTTATTTTTACAAGTTATTTTCAAGTATTAAACTTATTTTTGTTGAGATCATATTTCTATATAGGCATATGCCAAAGATACGATAAACCTATGCAAAGTCCTGGCAATGAAAAGAGTAGACCAAGTTTGTGGATATCGAAATTGAAACTCATTTTCTTTTTAAATTCCAATGCTAATTGATATGAATGACATTTACTAAACTCTAAATAATTGTTACTCTCACTGAGGAGACCATGATAATTATCTACATGTTAGATAAACATTAAATGCTCATTGCCTCAATTAAATTAACTATGAAAAGTAATACAAGAAACCAGCAGTAATCCTTGTAACATTATATAAATTTCATGATATCAAAGGTTTTAATTTCAGCTAACAGTTAAGTCGTTTCTGACATCTTGCATTACGAGCTTGCATTCATTTATCACAAAAATTTATTGCTCTTGGTACTAATTTATCAATAGTAGCACTATTATTCTACAACTTTGTTATATTTAATTTTATTACAGCAAGTACTGTATTGTCAACAATGATGCTAGTATTACTGCTAATGTTACTATCATTATCACCATTACAAGAGTTATACTATTGCTACAATTGAGATGTGCCGTTATTTACAGTGCTACTAACACTACTGTTACTTTCAGTACCATTAATTACATACTGCTGCTTACACTAGAACTAGCACTACTAATACTGCTACTGCTTCTACTGTATAATCAATATCACTATCAAAATCCATGATTAAAATCTGTATCACCTATTTCATCTATCACTATTTCTTAAAGATGTTCATAAAAAAAGCCTATATGTTTATGAAGAAGTAAAATGAAACCTATCAATATAAAGAAATTCACATCACCTTTGATCTGGTATGCAGAAGATCTGATTATCATTTTCAGTTACTAAAGTCTTCCAGTTTGGACAGTAACCATATTTCTATTCTTTATTTCTTTTCTTTTTATATTGTACTATGTACACAATTTCAAAAAAGGCATATCTGCTTTAATTTTTAAATATAAATTTAGATTATATCCAATATTAACACATCAAATCCAATCTGCATTACTATATTAAAAATAATCAATAAACAGACTTATTTTTCAAATTAACTTAAGTGGCAGTTCTCTTAGTTAATAATTAATCAAAAATATAAATAATACACTGAGTACTAATGTCATATATAATTTATTTACTTTTACTTAAAAACAAAACATAAAACATAAAAACATTTCCAAAGGTTAAAAAACAATAAAACTCTTCCCACCTTTGTGATAAATGGCTTTATACTTGAAAATCCTCCATGAAAATATGCAGTAACATATCTCCATAAAAAATAAACTTGTTCAGAAAATTAAACTCTATTTTCTACAAAACTTCATTTACAGCTTCTCCAAGACACTCACACTGCAAGACTAGTTACAAGTCATTAACTCTGGCACTTACCGGACTTAAATAATAGTTGTTCCCATTATACTCTTAACCCTGTCATGGGTATGCATGCACATATATGCTGTCAATCATTCATGATAAAAATAACATAAAATATAAAAGCTAAGTGATACATGTTTAAAATCTTATAAAAGTTTCAAATATGATCTGCCCTTTGAAGATTTGTTTCCTTTACTCACTTCCAGTATATGTTCCCATATACTATAATGTAGCAGACAGAAAAAAAAATTCTGTCATGTGTCATGTAAAGAATCTACAAAACAGTTACAAATTTTGGCAGAGAATATCATACAAATCATTATATACAACTTCAGTTACCGCTCCCACTTGCCTCTCATTACTAAACTGAAAACAAACCATAATACATATTCTTCCTTGCTCTTCATGAAATAAGACATCACTTGCTACAGAGCTATTGCATAGATGTGGCTCTATAACTAAAAGATATGCAAAAGGCATATGTAATCCTTATACTGTACAATATGAGGTGAAGCACAAAATACATTTACCTTACCAAAAAATGTGTATATTTGATACATCAAGAACTAATATTGGATGAAGACACAACCTAAAGCTGCTGTGAAACCAGATGTTGTTTAACATGGTGGTCAACTTCTTCATGCTCAAAAGGATGTAGGCAGTTAGACAGTAACTGGATAATTATTTAAACCTTTGGAAGATACTATCTTCTCCTGAATGCCAAAGAAAGCTAATATATTATTTCTCCTTTTATGACTTTTCCACATAAAACTAAAAGATATTTAGAAAGATACAATGCTTGTGGATACTCTAATTAACAAAAAGTATAAAAAATGATAATGATGAGAAAAGTATATTGCCATAAAACCAATATCAATAAAGACAATTAGAAGTATCTTTCTATACATAAATGAAGAAAGCTTTCTCCCTCAAATTTCAACTTGAATTATTTATACTAAGCAATGTCATTTTACCTGGAAACTTTTATATTTCATCCATACAATAATTTTCAATAATAATAATTAAATGAATAAATAATAACAGCACTGCCACCAGAACACACCTTCAAATGTGTGATACATTTGAATCTGTGCTCCTTCCTTACTTTTTCCTGTTGTCCATCAACCCATTCACAACAGGGCATATATTTGCCTAATGCCACTCCTGTCAGGAAGATGATAACAAGCACATGCAGCTTCCAGCTGAGAGATCTCTCTCAGTGCAATGGACCTTTCAGAGCTCTCTTTAGCTGCACAATTCTATAGGGTGATCAGAGGAGGTTTTTGTATTTTTTAAAATTATTTTCACATGTCAAGAAAAATGTGCATATACAAATGCAACTGCAATGAGTATATACATTTATAACTATGTAAAACGTGTATTTACAGGGAGAAATCATTATAGGACGTCATTCCAATGTCACCCGTTGCAAATGGGTTAAGCTCACTAATTTTAGCATGCCATTGCCAAATGTTCACAGCCAATTAGGTTCATAATATTTTTATCAGATCTTTCCATGTCACATTTTCAATCATTCATATCTATCACTATTATTCTAATACTGAGAACCATGTCTTACCCAACATCTTTTCCCACAAAGGCTGCTTTTGCAGTGGAAAAAGGGTAAATAGTACAAAAATGATAAGCACACCTTTTTAAAGATGTATTTGTTTTGTGTAAAAGAAAGAAAAAAGTACAACTTTAGATGGACACTTCCCCAAGTAGCCAAGCATGGCACAGTACTCATATCTTTTCTGTTAATTTAGTAACTATCTTTATCCATAACATTTTAACCTATGTCCTTTTTATTGAGATTTTTTATTCCTCTGACAAGATCAACAAAAATTATAAATACATTTTTCTTATTAGTCATTCAAATATCCTCTTTAATACTGCTCACATAATAACTGAATAGAACAGATCACTACCTTGTCCACATATTAAAATCGTAATTACTGATTATGCATACTATTTTAAAATAAATGAAAAGGATGAATGTGTACTTGATGCTTTATCAATACAAAAGATGATGGGTACAATATAAATCCTATAATCAAAATATCCAGACAGATTATTCACAAGACACTTACCATACCTGAATAGTGTGAATCAAAAGACACAGCTCGGCAGGAACATATTACTCATAAGCTTACATACTTTTATTCAGTATATATGCACTATATGATTCTTGACTAAAACATACACACTCTTATATTCATATAAATGCATCACACTTTCTTCTTTTCAATCATCATTCATAACATACACTTTCGGTTGAGAAAAGATGCGTAGTCCATCTTCAATTTGCATAAGTTTGTCTTCCAGGTCTTGTCTCCTTTTCTTCACCCTAAGTGTGTCTTGAGCCACAGGCAGGGATGAGAGCTCACGCATTACATCTGCTTGACCTTGAAGAAAAATTGTCAATTACAAATTACTCCCTGTAACCCTACAAGATTCTTACCAATTCATCAGAGTAGTTCTTTAAAACTAGAATAGTTTGACTGCCCATCATAAAAAAAATCTTAGATTTTGTAAAGTGCTCAAACATGTAAAATATCATATTGTATGATCCTGCGAAGGAAATGCTTTCAGTACAATATGCAGATTTCATAATACATAAAAAGTATATACATTTCTGCTGCACTCTGCTTAAGCACCATATTTGATTAGTCTACTGCATTCAGAAATACTTTGAGATCTTTTCAGAATACACTAGTGAGGTTTGGAGATATATTGACAAACACTTTTGGAAACCCTGTCTAAATTATATAACATAACAGATAATGAATTCTGTTACAAGATTATAACATGTCAAAGCCAACACTTCACTCCCTAGAGATCAATAAAAAACTCTTACCAAGAGAGTAAAAAAATTCTGCAATCAATACTGAAACAAGAACTTACTCTTGCGAAGGAGATGGAGGGTGTTGCGCCGCTCATGGTCAGGAAGTGGAGCATGGCCAGGCGGACACTCTGGGTCGACTGAGCGAGCAATCTCTGCTAACCTCTTCTCCTCCTCTTTCCGGGCTAAGAGATACCTAAGGAAGAAAATTTCAATGTTAATATATTTTGTGGATCTTACTTCTATTTTCCACAGTTCCCTCACCAGATGTATTGATATGTTGATGGGAGGGGAAGAGGAAGATAGGAATAATTGTGAGAAAAAAGAAAGAGAGAAAACAGAGGGGAAAAGTCAAGGCAGTGGAAAAATGTATAAAAAATGACATAAATATTCACAAATCTCTTATAGGCTAAACTAGGTAATAAAAGATTTTAGATCTAAGAAAACACTTGCACAACTAATTCAACACATTATGTCAAAAGTAGGCTAAATATCACTGTAGATTAGAAAATTTACTTGGGCAGTTTCCCTCTCTTGTAACTTGAGGGCGGTTCTCCCTGGCGCTGTCGGATATTCTTCATGGACTGAGATCTTCGTAAAGTTGATGGACTTGAGGGCTGACCATGCTGCTCTCTCTTCTGCTAGTAAGAAAATTAACAGAGATTATTCTGATACAAATAATAACTAATGTATCAATATGTCTTTAATCCTTCCACTACAGGCATTTATAGAGGGCTTGGATCCCCTTAGCAATCTGTTTTTTTTTTTGTTTGTTTTTTCAAAATACAAGCTACTTATTCCTTCAGTAGTGTAACTAGGTAATCATATCAAATGTGAATTAGTATCGCTTTGCTTATAGATCATATATATAGTCTCATATATCATACCATTATTCTAGCAAATAAAAAACACAGGCGAAAACACAATATATTAAGATGCCAAGCCAGGCCAAAAATCTGAAGATGTAGCCCATCTCAGAAGGCTTAAGGAAATAGCCTATACTATCTACCCTAAAGAAAAGTAATCATCACAACAAAGACAAATAAGCATATCATGGTCCAAAGTTACTTTATACCAGATTCTCACCTTTAGAAGCTTCGGTATAGAACTAACACTAGGCAAATCTTGAGCCTCATTTGGCACTGGTGTGGAAGATTTGGCTTCCTCTTGTGGAAAAGCACCTTCACTCACATTTTCATTTCCAACAATGTCATTGTACGGCATTGTATAGACCTCTGGACGATATTTATGGGTAGAGTCTTCAATTTGACTACTTGCATTGTTGTTTTGTATCCTCATATCACCATCTACTTGGCTTTCAGGTCGCAAGTCGAGGTGGAGATTTTCCAATGCAGAATTACAGGAGATAGACTGGTCTGGTTCACTGATGTTGAAGTTGCAGTCTGAGGTCATGGTTGAATTGAGATTCAAATCACCACTGGAAGCTGTTCTATTGAGTATTGCACTTGTGCCAGAAGACTTAACTCTTGATTCATTTTCTAAGTACTGGCTAACAAGTTCTGAACTATTATCTAGCTGTGGTGCCTCACTTACACCATCAATGGAGGCTTCAAATACTCTTGGGGATTCCAAGTTGCTTTTGGTTCGCTGCATGCTTTGAACACTTGACAAAGCACGGCTTGGTGGAGACTGTTCTAACTGCTTGACACTGTAATTACTAGATTCACTTCTCATTTTGCTTGGACTCCCACTGCGACTGTGACTACTCTGTTCTGAGGCTGGGGATGGAGCAGCATGGGCGAGATTACCGCTTGACTTTGAGAAACGTTTCTTCAACTGTGGAGATGGTGAGCTGACTGCCCTTTGATCAGACTTTGTGGAAGATTTTGCTGACTTTTCTGTTCGTCCTGCTGCCGCACTTTTCCTGGAGAGGGCATCTCTATCAAAACTACGAGCACGCACCAGTTTTGCAGGCTTGGAACCACTTACCGCAGTGTTTAAGGCAGTTCTTGTTACAGATCTTTGTGTGTCTATACCATTACTTCCCTCACCATAGCCATAAAGACTAAGCATGTCTGAATTATCAAGCAATAATTTGTGCTGATTTTCTATATTTCTGTAATGCGTATTGTAATCCATCTCACATGCTGGCTTTCGGTTTCTTATCTTTGAGAGCAAATTATCCATCCGCATCTTCCTCACTCCATGGTTCAATTCACACCCAGAGAGAAGTTCCAACCCAGTCCCAGAATTCTGACGATGGGCTGCACTGACTGGTCGCGGAGAAACAGGTGTACGCCGAGAGGATGAGATGGGCCTCAGCATCACAGGACTCCCTGTTCTTGCAAGTCTTGGTGTGGCTTCCTTCAGTGGTGAATGGTGGGTGGGCATTGGAAGCGACTGGGACATGACACTTGAACTTCTGCTCTGATGTCCAAACCCATTCTCCTGCACCTGTCTCCCATCTTCTCCCTCACTTCGGTCTGGTAGATTCACCCCATTGTGTTGGAGGCGGGCACTGAGCTGTGTTACTGCTGACTCAATCTGTTCATCTGTTAGTGAGAAATAGTCTGAGTGTGCACTTCCCTCGTACTCTGAACTTGGGCTTCGTCTTCCAAGTTTCGATGAGCCATTGCGAATTGGGGCTAAGCAGTCCACCTGAAATAAATGGAATATTATCTGTTTAGTCTACTCCGTCCATCAGTTTGAATAATTTATTTGGATTACAATGAAAAGATGCATTAACTGACCATCTTTGGAAGACATTATATTAAAACATTTCTTTAAATGTATCATGCAAATATGATAGCAAATATAGAAAACAAAGCAGAGATATTATATGAATAATAAAAAAAGAAAAGAAAAGTGAGATGGTGAAGCTTATGATACACATCAATAGGAAACAACAATTATTAATGAACTATGAGGATGAACTAGCTGACCAGGAACATAAATTTAATATCATTAACAGAATACAACTACAAGATTCCTTACAAACAGTGCAAAGAAAAAGACTTGAATGCCTTTCTATTAGTTTTGAGCCTGACAAGTGAGTTAGTTACATCATTACCACTAATAAAACTGACAAAAATGAATTAACTATCAATTATTCATCTGCAGTGGGTTAATCTGTATGTATTTTTTCCCCAAATCATAATAACTTAGATCATAATAACACAAATTCAAGCTTCTAATAAAACTATCACAAGCATTCAATCATTTATGGTCATAAAGAAAATCAAACCATGGAAAGAAGAGAAAAAAAAAGATAATGAGCCACATTCCTTTACCTGTTTTAATGAAGATGTGGTACTTGCTGAGCTTTCTCTCGTTGCCCTTAGAGGCTGTGGTTTTCTGTTATTTTCTCGATCTCTACATCTTGCTTGTATCTCATGGAGCCGTCTTACATTGTCTTGTAAGAAATCGTGTTGGTTACGACCTGTTCACAAGGTACAATAAAGGCTGAGATGAAATGTCTTTCTATCTTTAATCATAATCCATTATCATTATAATCATAATCATAATAATAATAACAACAATACTAAAACAAAGGATAACAAAGACAATCAAAGAACAGAGAAACTTACTGCGTTCAGCTGGATGTACTGTGATGCCCTGAAGGCCAATGGTAAGTGATCCCTGGTGTCGCTCTCTGATCTGGCGTCCCTCGGGTGAAAGGCCACGACGCTTGGCAGGTAAATTCATTCTAGCTCTTCATGATATTGTGTACCTCCTGAAAAGAAGAAAACAGATTGAGAATAGAAAAGGTTTGAATATTATTCTAAAACGGTAGATGCTAGTATGTGTTTAGGAACAAATTATGATAATCTTTGTAATATATATTGGTCATTATCTATAGTCATATTTGTACTGGTATTTGGTAACTCTTGGAGTACAATTACAGTTATAAAAAATGATCAGTAATCACAAAGGTCATCTTTCATACCCATTGAGTGTGTATAAGTGTACTGTTTGTTATTTTGCGTTTGCTTTAGTATTCTACAAGACTTGGAAGAGATTCAGAAGCAGTATATTCTGCCAGCTCTCTACTTAAAAGACTTTGCCATCATTCACTACCTGATTTATGTTGAATCTCCACTGTATTCACCATAAGCTTTTTTTCTGAATGTGCTTCTACAAATCTTGAGCGGCAGGTTGTTTCACCCAACATCCAGTTCACCCAAAGTAGTCTTTCCACCCAACCATCATAATTGCTTTGTCTATCCATCCAGGATAAGCCACACAGGAGTAATCCTTATCCTTTTTATTGTTTATATTGCACTTTAATATTATATCACTATTACTGTTATTACTTTTACAAACAACTAAAATTTTGATATCAAGCATGATTATGTATGCAGTTATTTGATAAGAATTCCATATAACAAGTACAACCTTTTTGAGTTAAAAAAGAAAATGGAGAATAATAATTTACTTGCTTTTCTGGCAAAGGTGGGAAGAACAGGAAAATCTAAAAAATAATCCTAAGAAATTATTATCCAAGAGTGCAGATTATACAAAGATAAGGTCAGTACATGAATCAACATTTCAAAAGCAATATTCTGATTTGTAGGTAAATTGTGGTGAAACACTTGATTGAAATGCTTTTCAACAATTATATAAAATTCTAAAATAGTTTTAGAAAAAATCGTTAAAGTTCAAAAGCAATAACAAGTAGTAGCAATAATAAATAGCAGCAGCAATAAATCTGGTATAACTGCCCTTGCAGGACACAGCAAAATGACCATCTTGGCTACAGTATTGGGCGAACTGGAAGTTCGAGGAATCTGAGGTTGGGCAAAACACCCAGTTGCCTAGTTAATGACTTAGCAGATGAATTTACCAAATGACTATATAATCGAGCCTCTTTCAGCTTCGTAACAAAACATTAACCTTCTTTCTGTCTCTAACGGTCATAAAACTTTCATTAACCTGTTAACAATGGGGATAGATTTGCTTACCCAGGCTCCAGGATGGGTTTCATTTCAAAACGAGGCAGTTTCACGCAACATACCTTGACTTTTCCCACTCTCTTTTAGCCACTCATTGTAGAGCTAGAGCCATTTTTGTGTTTTGTTTTTTTGTGTGTTTTACTGTTTTTAGAGACATATCTGTCATATCACAGGCTCTATCAATTCTGCAATTGACTAAAATTGTAGTTCGAGGTCCATATAAGCTCTTTTCTTTACACTCAGTGTGAGAGAAGTATTGCTGTTTTAGGGAAGCACAAAAAACAACTTTTTTTTCGTATTTGTGTGCTGTCACGAACGAATACAAAACACATAACCATCCACAATGAAGATAAAATGAAGAGGTAGGGAAGAGGAAGGAATCTTGTGCTTTTGACAGTGAGTGCCACAGTAAAAGGCATCTCTACTAGCACAGGGGCACATTGTAGACATTGGGCATGGTTTGAGTCACCTTTCTCTTCTCGCTCTACCTGCACATCTTTCATCTGTGGTACTTTAGAGCAAGAGATTGGCAATTTGCTATGTGCCATTGCTCTATAGAGATATTGCTTGCTAGAGACCGTAGATGGGGGCTGTTCAAGGCTCTCTCTCCTGCTGGTGCTAGAAGAAAGTGGTGCCATCTAGGTTTTGGACATTAGGTGAAACCCATTTTGCTTAATATTACTGCAATTATAGTAATTATGACTGCAATTGTCAACATCACTCACTCATTACTCATAGCACAATAAAATAACATAGTGATCCAAAATCCCTGAACGTCATGACACCAACTGCTAGGCCAGAGCTCCTGCATCATGTATGACAAAAATACACGTCACCCGTCAATAATGGGTTAAAATTGTCATAACAATGTTTACATACAAAAATCCTATCCTTTAACCAAGTAATCAAATAATTTAAAAATCAATACCTCTCTTGAATCAAAAAAACATTATTAGCCCATGACATTTATGCAATTATGAAGACTAGTCTAATAAATTAACAAACTCATTTATATACTTACATGCATTTAAAAAGATTATAAATACATTTATGTTAGGCTGCAGTCATACAAATGTATATCACCTATACCTTCTTTTCAAATTTTATCTATATACTTATAAACCGTGCTAAATAGGGGACATTGCTAGGGTGTCATCCATAAACACTGCTGGTGGGCACAATATTGACTAATGTTTTTTTCTCACCAGCCAGGTGGCAGTTTGTTTATAAATATGACCAGCCTTGTTGAGATTTCATATTGTATTCTAGTTCTTAACCCTCTCGTGACGGGTGGTACAACATTGTACCGCGCATTCAAAAGCCTAGTGGCCGGGCGGCATAGTATTGTGCCAGCCATTCAATTGATTTAGGCCTAATAATTTGAACGCCCCGGCATTGGGGCATTCAAGGCTAGAATTCCCCCGTCGTGGATGGGTTAAAATCCCTGCCCATACTGCTTGTTTGTTTCTTACTTCAAGAAAATATAGTGTTGTAAGGTAAGTCACATTTATCACTTAAATGAATAGGAAAAGGATATTTCTAATTAACTTAAATCAGGTTAGAATGTAATGATAATATTCATAGATAAAGTTAACCCTCTCTGGACGGGTGGTACAGTACTGTACCGCTCATTCAAAAGCCCAGTGGCCGGGCGGCACAGTATTGTGCCAGCCATTTAATTGATTTAGGCCTAATAATTTGAACGCCCCGGCAATGGGACATTCAAGGCTGGAATGCCCCCGTCGTGAGTGGGTTAATATCTATCAATTTCAAGATTCATACTAAAGCACCTTCCTTCCCTTGATCCAACAGTATTTTTAGAATAGATTTCGATTGTCGATCTAATGCTAAACACCAAAACAGAGAAAATGCCATGCAAAAATTAACATTCATGTATGATGCATTTTGTATATATATTCATTTATTTCTTAATCAGTAAGCATTCTTCCCTATCTCCTTAACATGACTCACCTATTATTAACTAATGAGGCCTTCACTGACAGGAAATTCATTAAATATATCAGACACCGCCATACTGACACCGTTTCAATAACAAACGACGTAAATGCGAAACCATACCTCTTATAAACTCTTCCGTTACATAATCTGCCAAAATTATTTCCCATGGCAAACGCGTGTACCTCAAAGACAAAGCCAACCCCCCAAAAATTACCTGGTTAAGATTAACTACCAAGAATTTCATTCATTGTAGGAGGATTATGCACCTGTTCTCTCGTGCTATTGTTTATGTTTGGATTCGGTCGTCATGGCAACGTTGGAAAGTATTATAGAAAATGGATTTTTTTATGGGAAGCTATAGGATATTGTGAATTTTTGCTTTATTTCTTGTCCTCTTTTAATATCCATTATCCTATCCGTATGTAATTGTGAACTAAATCATACATTCATTACGAAATGATATAAATACATAGAAAAACAGAGAGAATGAGATAGAGATAGAGATAGAGATAGATGGATGGATAGATAGATAGATAGAGAGAGAGAGAGAGAGAGAGAGAGAGAGAGAGAGAGAGAGAGAGAGAGAGAGAGAGAGAGAGAGAGAGAGAGAGAAGGGGGGAGAGAAGAAATAGTGACAAAGAGCAAGAGGGGGCGATATGAAGTCCTGGCAGAGAGATCAAAGATTAAGCAACCTCATGAACACGGATTTAGAAAAATAAAGCGAGAGAGGAGAAACATTGGAAAGCAAGAGTGGATTTTGGAATAAGTAACAGTACCGATGATAATGATAACAATGATAGTACTGACGATTATCATAATGTGGTTATAAAAGTGACGATATCAGTAATCCTAATGAAAACAATACTGATGATGATAACAATAATGATAATGAAAGGAACAGTGACAATCACTGATATTGATATTGATACTACTACTACATCTACTAAGGATAATGATAATGATAGTAATGATGATATAAAAATAATGATGATAATGATAATGACAATTACTGACAATTAAATGATAATATGATAGTGGTAATGATGATGAATCATGATAATAATAATAACAATAATGATAATGATAATAATAATGATTATAATAATGATAACAATGATAATGATAACGATGATAATAATAATATCAATGATAATAATAATAATGATAATAATGATAATAATAATAATAATAATAATAATAATGATAATAGTAATAACAATAATGAAAATGACAATAACAACAACAACAATTAATAATGATAATAATAATAATAATAATAATGATAATAATGATAATGATGATAATGATAATGATGATGATAATAATAATAATAATAATTATTATTATTATTAATTATAATAATAATAATAATGATAATAATAATAATAGTAATAATAATGATGATAATGATAATATCAATAATGCTAATAACAATACTAATAATGAAAATGATAATAGTGGTAGTAATAATAATAATGATATTAATAATAATAATGATGATAATCATAATAATAATAATAATAATAATAACAATAATGATAATAATAATAATAATAAATAATGAAAATGATGATGAAAATGTTAATTTCAAAAATATTAATAATAAGGATAATAATCATATAAGAATAACGATACTGATAAGAATGACAATGATAACAATAGTAATAATAATGATGATAGTAATGATAATGATGGCAATGATGGTGATAATGATGATACTGAAGATTATAACAATTATAACGATAATGATAATGATATTAATGATGATGTTATTAATAAAGATAATGATACCAATAATGATGAAAATAGTAATTATAAAGATAATAATGTTAATGAAAATGATGTTGATAATGTTAATAGCCATAATGATGATGATGATAATGATAAAAATGATAGTGATTATAATAATGATACTACTATTACTATTACTACTACTACTATTACTATCACTACTACTAATAATAATAATGATAATAATAATGGTAACATTAACAGTAAAAATGAAGGTAATAATAATAATGATAATGAAAATGAAAAAGACAATAATTATGAGGATAATGATAGTAATAGTAACAACAATTATGATGATAAATATGATGATAATGATAGTAATAATAATGATAGTTACAACAATATTAATGATGGTGATGATGATAATGTTGATAATGATAATGATAATAGTAATAACAGTACTAATGATAAGAATGATACTGATAATCATAATAGTAAGATAATGATGATTACGATGATAGTAATGATGATAAAAATAATAACAGTAATAACAAAAATATTGATGATAATGATAAGGAGAAGGAGAGGACAATGATGATAAGAACGATGAATGATTATTATGATAACGATAACGATAATGATAACAATGATATTACTAATAATGATAATGATAATACTAGTGATAATAACAATAACAACAACAGTAATAACAAGAGGAACAATAGTAATAATAATGATAAAAATAATGATAATATTAATAAAGATAATAATAACAATAATGATAATAATAAAAATGGTATTGAAAAGGATAATAATGACAATGATTATAATGATAACAAAGTTAATGCTGATAAAGGCGTAATTTTCCCTATAGTCTATACTTTTTGTGCACCCAACAAAAGCAGATGTGATTAACCTTATCAAAAAAGCATAAAGGTTATCCCCAGCGATTACGAAAAAAAGATCCAAGTTCAATGACCTTTCTGGAATCGTTCTCGCTC